>JAANBC010000014.1:0-128587 GCA_014621405.1 Stylonectria norvegica
TTTTATATAATTAGATTAGTTTTAATAAGTAGTCTTATAAGCTATAAAAGTAATATAATTCTTAGATTAGTAATTAAATAGTCTATAGGTAGATAGAGAATATATATATATATATATTAATCTAGAAATATATATGACCCCCTAGGGTGGTTATAGGGGTGATTTAGTGGTTGGAAAATATTTTAAAACAAGTGTAGCTTTAGTCTTCCATATGAGGCTCAGTCTAGCCTTGAAGGATAATGCAACATTGCCATGCGCTACTGCAAGTGCTAAACGCTCTGCCGGCGCCTGCGTTATCGGGTCTCACTCTCTTTGGGCTTGGGACTGGGTTCATGGACTAGGTGAAGATAAGGCCTAGTATCGAAATGTTTGGGGAAATGGTGCTTGGACGGCGAGACTTTTTAGTCATTTGAGGTCCTCGGTGAAAGTCAAATATCCGCGAAGAGTCCCGAAAACCACAGCAAACACTTGTTCTTTTCTCGTGTTTCAAATACGTAATGTAATGCAAATCGCTGGTGGCAAAGCAGCCGGTCGAGCAGCCGGTTCCAAGGCTACAGCATATGAAGTGGTGGGAGGAGATAGGAAACCGCTTAGTTGGCGCTCGGCGGCTGGTGGAAGCCGGCCTCAAATGCTCCACCTAGAGATAGTCGATCCCGTGGCTTAACTTCGAAAGGGGGACGCGCGTGGGATCGGTTATCTCTCTGATTCAGCTAACGTGTCGCCATGCACACCAAGTACAATATGTACTGATAGACCCGCATCGGGGTTGTGGCTGTTTAGAGTGCCTTGGCTATTTGGAGCCGATTCCGGATGAACATGGCCGGCTTACAACAGGGGCGTTTCTTTGACATAATCGCCCTCTTGAGCTTTTCTCGTTTTGAATACAAATCGACAACACACGCATGAGTTGACAGAACGACGGTATCATGGTCAGCTGCTTCATTGCTAGCTCGTCACACCCCCTGGATCCTAGTTTTCCTCTAGCAAGCAGGGGAGGAATGCAAAGATTGCAATCCGTTATCCTAGTCTGCTGAGCTTCCGGAAACTCCGAGATATCGTAGAGGAAAGAGTAGGTCTATGCAACCCCTACGTGGGAACGATGTGAAACTTGGAAGATATTGCCACGTAGCCTCGATGAGATAGTAGAACGCTGATTTTACGTCACTTAACATGCAGGAAGCTCGGCATCCGCTTCATAGGAGCACTCGGATTTTCAAGATATCGAAAGAACGGGTGAAATACGATTTCCAACTGACTGCCGGATCGGTTATCACTGGATCGACGTTTTGGAGCAGTGAGTATGCAACTAAGGCAGGGATCCCATCTCAAAACCTACTGAGACGAAAGTCTATAGCCAGGGCTTCTAACCTGTGCTGAATATCGAAATGTCGTCTTGGTACGCAAGTGATTTCAAGTCCACTCCCTATGCACGTTTCCCGACTGAGTGTATTGGAAGCTGGCTACTCTCTTCACGGCCTTGCCACCGTTTGTGCTTCGCTGTTGCTAGTAAAAATCTCGTACGGAGTCAGTCGCTCAGCATCATCTTCCGTGTGAAATAACAACGTTGTGCGTCTTTGCGCAGCTGAAGGCGCCGTAGAGCCCCTGTTCGGGGCGAGCGTAACTTATATAGATGACATCGCTTGGGGAATATGAGAATAACGTGGGTTCGGTGCGAAAAGCTCGCAGGAACGGTCAAAGCACTGGATTATTTGATCCTGCGCAAATGATCAGTATAAGAGCCCTCAGACAGCCAAAGGCCCGTATTTCCAGCTTTGGATAAGTAAACGAGCTTCTTCGTGGGATATCGAGTGTTTGCGTTATATTAAACTTTGAAATTACCAGTACTTACGACCACGCTACTTGTCGAGATTCCCGATTGTCACACCCTTTATAGTCTGATATTCGGCCAAGCCATACTTGCTCCCCTCAATACCAACACCACTCTCCTTGATCCCACCGAACGGAGCCTCTGCTGCGCTCATAACGCCCGTATTAACTCCAACCATGCCACATTCCAATGCCCGTGCCATCCTCATAATACGGCCTATATCCTTGGAGAAGAAATATCCCGCCAGGCCAAGCTCAGTATCGTTCGCGAGCGCCAGTACCTCCTTTTCCGTGTCGAAGGCGAAGATGGCCGCCAAGGGCCCAAAAGTCTCGTCGACGGCTACGGACATGTCTTTTGTTGCACCTGTGATGATGGTAGGCTGGAAAAAGAAGCCGCTTCTGGCAGGCGCCTTGCCACCAATGCGGAGAACTCCTCCTTTTGCAATGGCGTCTTTGACGTGCTCCTCGACCTTTCGAACGGCACTGGCGTTGACCAGCGGCCCGTGAGTTGTACCAGCCTCGATGCCCTTGCCGAGCTTCATATCTTGAACTCGAACGATCAGCTTGCTGGTAAACTGATCTACAACCGCGTGTTGTACGTAGATACGGTTGGCGCACTGCGTCATTGTTAGTTTTGAGGATCGAATAGAGAACCAGAAGACTAGACTTACCACGCAGGTTTGACCAGAACATCTGAATTTACATGCAAGTGTCCCTTCGACTGCAAGATCCAAGTCGGCGTCCTCGAAGACTATGAAAGGGGCATTACCGCCGAGTTCCATGCTCACTTTCTTCATCGTTCCAGCAGCCAGTTTTGTCAACATCTTGCCCACATTAGTTGATCCGGTAAAGCTTAGCTTTTTGACCTTGGGATTCGTCGCTAGTTCAGTAGAGGCTTCTCGGTCCTTGGTGGGAATAACATGAATAACCGATGGAGGAATGCCAGCCTGGAGAGCCAGTTTGGCCAAAGCAATGGCAGTGAACGGCGTCTCACTGGGTGGTTTGATAACAACAGCGCACCCGGCGGCGAATGCAGGGGCTATTTTTCTTGTGATCATAGCTGCTGGGAAGTTCCAGGGCGTGATGATGCCGCACACGCCGACGGGCTCTTTGAAGATGAGGAGAGTTGTGTTTTTGAGTGATGAGGGAACGGTATCGCCATAGCTTCGAGTGGCTTCCTCGGCGAACCACGACGCAAAGGATGCGGCGAAGGTAACTTCTGATCGTGCTTCGGCGAGGGTTTTGCCATTTTCAAGAGACAGGATAATAGCCACTACCGAAAAAACTGAAGTTAGCCTTGGTCGTATCAATACTCAACCCTCGCAATGACTTACAATCTTCAAGATTTTCCAGTATCAACTCATACCACTTTCTCAGCATCGCACCTCTCTCCTTAGCAGTCGTCGAAGTCGAAAACTCTCGGAAGCCAGCGTCGGCACTGTCAATAGCTGCCACGAAATCCTCTAGTCCAAGATCGGCACATTCTCGAAGAACCTCGCCTGACGAGGGCTCGTACACTGGGAATGTCTTGCCGCTGCGTGCATTCTTCCATTCGCCGGCGACTAGACCCCTGTTGTCGAGGAGAGAGGTGTTCTGGATTGGGATCGGGGTCTGAGATTCGGCAGCCATTTTGGCTGACTGAATTGGCGTGAGAGGAGCTTAGAGATGGTGTTGTATATATATGCTGATCGTGATCTCGAGTCTTTATATATTTTTTCAGGGCTTGCGATGTAGTGGAATAAGAGGATTCACAAATCCAATTTATGTCCCTGATTCTTATAACTTCCAAAAGCAGTTGCAAAAGGGTCGCAAATGCGCAGCTTATTATAACAAGACGCGACTTCTAATTCAGTCGTATTATGATCGCGGGCTTGAACACTTTAGTGTGTTTGATGATCTATGTTGGTGGTTACTGCAGCTGTCAATTGGGCACATTCGGCTGGCTCTCATCATCATTGCTCGATTGGGCGACCTGAGCTTCTCCAACTCAACCGTCACATGCTCTCTTTGAACACTTATATCATAAGCCGACTGCGGGGTACGGGATGACGATGTCATTAGGAACGCGGGTTAGCCTATATGTCAGGTAACTTACTAACATTGGTCCTTTCTCGTTCTCGTCAAGCCTCTTGGGTGGATTCTGAGCTTAAGAATGGAGCTCTCGTTCGTCCAAAAGTCTCCGCATTCGACTGCGACAACATTGAGCCAAAGTCTAACCAATATCGTTAAGCATATTGCGCAGTAATTGAAGCACGTCTTTCATTGGTGTTACGACGTATAGTATTTCCAAATTAGTACATGCACTGATATCATGCCTTCGTTTCTGTACTGCTTTGGCGTTCTCCCTCCATGTCACTTCCCCAGCCTCACTCGATGAACCAAACCCGGTACCCTGTACTACAAGTACTAACATCTAATATATATTCATTTACCCCAGCATCACTGACAATAGATTTGCAGCTTAATTAAGGCTACATGGTCTTCTTCAACGGATTTTCAATTTGGGGTATGCGGACATGCGAATAAAGGACGATGCTCCTGTCACTTGTAGTCGCCCAGAGAAGCCAACATGTCTCACTGTTATACAATCAAATTATCTCGCAAAAGCTAGACAGGTCCCCTAATTCTATGAAGAGGGGGAGAAGTGACTTTGTCTTAGTTCCAAGTCGTTTTCTTCCGAAACGATGTACTGTTTGCGTCATGCTTGGTCTTCAACGATGAACCTACCCCTCATGACAATATACAACATCGTAGATACGAACAACCCCAAGAGTGGCGTATATCCACCAAGATCTACACTAGTTCTCATCAACATTTCTCGTTCAAGCATAGTCGGCCAAGGCTAGGAGTATTCCCTGCATTAGTTCGCGCTGCGTGGTGGTCAAAAGCTGCCCCTCACTTGCTTGGTCTCCATGCAGGCGATCTCATGATGTTCCCGGGAGCGACAGTAGATCCCGCGTCTCATTGACATAGCCAGATTGGGATCGTTGTCATGAGGGGTGAAGGCCGTTTATCTGCCGGTGCCTTCGCACTCAAACTCTGGTTCCAAGACCTTCGTCCTTCTTCTCAATTCCTCACTTCTCGCCATGTTTGACGTCATTGTTATTGGTGCCGGTCTCAGTGGCCTTCAAGCCGCATACTCTGCCCAGCAGGCAGGCCTTTCGGTTGTGGTTGTCGAAGCGAGGGATCGTGTTGGAGGAAAGACGTGGAGTGTGCCTTTGGCCTCAGGTCGCGGTGTTGCAGACTTGGGAGCAGCATGGATCAACACTTCGACACAGAAGAGAATCGGGTCATATGTTGAGCAGTTCAAGCTCGAGGTGGTGAAGCAGAGGCTCGAGGGCCAGGCGGTGATGCAGGTGTCTAAGGACAATCGCATTGTGTTTCCCTTTGGAATCACACCAGAGGTAAGAGTCACAGGAGAGTCGAGCCGACGATAGATGACTGACTGTGATGCTCAACAGTTCTCGACCGAAGAGAAGACCAACCTTGAATACATCCGCGATCACATCCAAGCTGCCTCGCTCACAGCTGGACCTCCGCACTCCGACGACGATAACGTGTCTTTGGACCAATACGTGCGCAACCTTGGAGCATTGCCAAAAACGATCAAAATGATCAATCTCTGGGTCAAGGTCATGCATGGATTGGAGTCGACTGAGGAGTCGGCGGCTTTTTTCATCGACTATTGCCGTCGCAACGGAGGCCTTTTCTCAATCCGTGCGGATGACTTCACGGGCGGGAATTACTTGCGTACACATACAGGTTGGTTGACATGTCACTAAATAAGACGAATTATCCAGCTAACTGTCGCATGAAGGAACCCAGGCAATTGCAAAGGGAATTGCTGAGCTGATCGGACGGAGTCACATCCATCTCTCCGAACCCGTCACATCAATCGAAGACTTCAAAACACACACGGCCGTCACCACCACAACCGGCAAGACATTTACCGCCCGAAAGTGCATCATCTCCATCCCAAGCGCCATGTACAAAACATTCAACATCTCTCCTGCTCTTCCCGCCCCGGTCCGAGACGTGACCGACTCAGCCAAGCTGGGCCACTACAATAAGGCCATCGTGTGCTACGACAAGCCTTGGTGGAGAGAGCTGGGCTACAACGGCTTTTTCATGAGCTACGATGGGCCCGTGGCGCTGGCTCGCGATACAAGTGTGGATGAAAAGCGTCATTACTCGTTGACCTGCTTTGTCAACGGCAATGATGGCGAGGCGTGGAGCAAACTATACTCCCACGAAAGGCGAAAGGTTGTGATCGAGCAGCTGGCCGCCATATTCGATCAGGATGCTAGCTCTGAGGTCTTCCGGCCGATCGAGGTGTTTGAGCAAATTTGGAAGCATGAGCCGTTCAGCCAGGGTGCCTTGGCGCCCATCACGGAGATTGGGCACTACACCAAGTATGCATCTGTGTATGGCAAGCCAGTTGGGAACCTGCATTTTGTGGGAACCGAGTATGCAGCTGAGTGGAAGGGGTATATGGAGGGTGCGTTGTGCTCTGGCGAGCATGGTGGAAATGAGGTGGTAGATGCTATTCATCGGGCTCCGCGAGCTTTGCTGTAGGTATACCGTATATATAATTGAGGGGAGTGAATCAGATCGTACGATCTCGCCAGTACAATATTGTTCCTACTTTATTTGAAGCACGATCCCAATTCTTGAGTTGAAGTCATACATAATATGGGGACGGAGGCAAGAAATGGAACTTTATGGATAATTCATCAATTCTGACAGAAGAGACTTACATGATGAAAACTTGTGGCTCCGGTAACAACGCAGGCCAGTCCTGCGAGTCACTCCTCGACCAAATTTTCTTCAAAAGCTCCAAAGCCCTCAAAATATTAGCAAACCCATTACGCTGATACTGCCGCTCCAAGAAGTGCTCGAAAAAAACGTGATGCTCCAGCGAATTGCTCTCCGACGCCGCGATAAAGACCGGCCACACGAGAACATGCTCGCCCGGCGAGCCCTCGGGAAAAGACTTGACTGTTTCCATGAATAGGTCGATGGACCCGGTCGACTCGGTACTTAATCCGCCACCAAGGACACGGTCGAGGTAGATATTGAAGGCTTGTTGCCGAAGACTGCCGAGGAGGTTGAAGGTTGAGGAGTGTTTGGGGTGAAGGCGACTGTAGTAATGGAGGCACTCGAAGCTTTCTTGGGCTTGGGACATCATTGCTTGCACGCCCTGATCTTGGCTTAGTAGTGGTGCGGCATAAACACGCATTCTAGGTTACCGTCAGTATATCTTTGTCAGTTTCACAGAGTCTGTCTTACTTGTGTATTTGACGTAGCGTAAACTCCGCCACTTCTCCTCCGTCTAGCAACCCGTTCTCTCCCCCCACGGCATCGAGGGCAGACTGCAGCATCTGGAACATGATGGGAAAGTCAGAGCATCCATTCACCATGACTGCAACGAGAAGAACAACAAGTGCCAAGACGACAAACTGCTTTGTCTGTCGATTGCATCCGGTCAAGTCCCTCCTGCTCTGTAACTCGCGAATGGCTTTTGCGTAGAGGCTGCTGGGGTCGGGCATGTCGATGCTCCTTGCAGTCCCGGCGAGATGGAAGGCCGACACTGAGAGGACGGCGCTCATGATGAGTTCATCGGCGCCGGCGATAGGGAGGATGAGGTGGCGCCAACCGTTGTGGTCGTCGTCGAAGACTACCATTTCCGGGGCGATGCGGTCCGAGACTTGGGGCAAAAGGTTACTCGGAAACTATGGTGACGACTATGGGGAGTTTGCAGACTTACAGTAAGCCAGGAGAAACTCCTTCCAAGGCTCCAGGTTACTCAAGTCCAGTATCAGGGAGACTCTCGATGTGTTCCACTCGGGCCGGCTTTGTCGTCGCTGACGCTGGCCAGCAGGTTCCTTGGATAAAGTTTCCACAACCTCCGGGTCATCATCGAGATCGTTGTACATTTGGAGAGCCGAAGTCATGGGAGAATCGCCCCATAGGTCAAAGAACTCGGTACTGAAATCCACGGAACTCGGGTCCCACGACTGACTCTCTGGAGCGGTGCCAAAAAGGTCAGTAGATAAGCTGCTACTTCCGTTCACATTGTCGCCAGTATCTTCGTAGTGGCTACTTGACTGCTGCAATACCGTATCGATATCAGACTGCCGCCTGTTTCTTGTTGTGATGGACTTTGGCGAAGGGGCGAGACCATCGCGGAACTTGAACTTCATGCCAAACCCGCTGCACTCGATGCCCCGCGCCGCGCATTTGGAACAGGCCGGCGCTGTGCCATCGCAGTCTATGCGGCGCTGCGAGCACTCGTAGCAGCCTGTCGGATTTGTGAGTGGTTTATCATATGGTTGTAATCGCATGGCGCAGCGAGCCGAGACGTACCTTTTATCTTGGGGACGTACGAGCGCTTCCTCCGCGGCATTGCATCGACATGGCTCTCTATCCAGCCGTGGACAGTATCGAGATGATTTCACAGTCTTTACGACGGCCTAAAAGCTGAAGATGTATCTAGTCATACCTTGCGATTTCCCAACTTCAGCTCCTATCCCTCAATGTCGGCGAGTCAGGTTAGGCTCGTTTACCGTGACTCGCCTTATCAACGGCCCCCGCATTCGCTTTGCTTATTTACCCCAGATGATTGATCTTGGCGAGACCGGGTACGCAGCTAACGCTATGCCCTAAGGAGGAAAGAATATGAGAGCAATTGGTGCCGTGAGCTGTTCCGTGATTCGGCTTCTTGGCTCCATTGCTCGGCCGAGTTGGGCGGGGTAAGCCAGAGTATTTAAAGCCGACCTGCTTTTGATGTCGTTCAACTTCATTTTATCACAGTGATTTACTCACATAGCATCACTCAGTCTCTACATTTGTAGCTCTGTTCAGTGCACATTCCGCGGCACACAAAGCTCAAACTACCGGAAGAATCAGTTTACGTTCTATGTGATCTAATCGAAGTTCATAGGTAGGTGGCAGATCAACATGGGCTACAGGTCCAGGGTGTTCATTTCACGAATATACCGAAGACTGATCTCGATGGTGTCTATTCAAGGAGCTTTGAAACCTGAAGTCACTGACATGGTTTCATCTTTCCCTTTCGAGTGCAGTTGCGGCGTAGACTTGCCTTCTCGCTGTGGGGTTGAGTTTGATGACACAAGCGTAATATGCCTGCATTTTAATTTTTATGAACCTCAAGTGAACTTGCTGATATCTCTTCGGCTACACGCAGAATGCATACGATTGTGCACTTTTCTGGATACATCCCATTTATCTTCGGCTTAGAATTACCACCTTGCCAGCGCAGTGATCACAAACCTGGCGCAATACTTGGTGACTTGTGAAAACCTCGTCTTCACGCCCCTTGGTTGGTTTGATGGGCGTGTATAGCAATAGAACTGTTTTAGGCTCGCAATACGTGCTACATTCTTACCTTCAGCATTGGATCCATACATTGCCCGGGCGGCTATTTATAGTTGATATTCATTCGTGACAGGCTGCGTGGTGGATCATGGACTTGAGACGTTGGACATCCATGGCCAGCGTGCCCCAATTACACACGACGTTGACCGTTAATGGCATTTCTTCTAAGCAAATGAGCATAAATAGGCGATGATATCACGTAGTTCTAAGCTTGCAGCCTAGTTATCTTCTCACTCGACCTTTATCAACACTGGCCCAACGCCCTCATACCACCACCTAATATCCCCTTCTACAGCTTTAGTCGTCCACTCCTCATCTAGCCCTAGGGGCAAGACTGCGACGAGAAGCGTATAAAGACTTCAGCGTCCTCTTGAATCTGCCTGAAATGAATGAAGTTAGGCGACAGAGCCACTTCGGTCGAGTATGTTCCCAAACAAGACCCAAGAGCCTCGACGCCGCCGTCTTTGTACCTAATCAGGATACCCATGCAGATATGCAGTTCAGTCAAGTTGGGATTGTTGGTAGTCAGGGAGTACGGCCGTCAGAATGCTCCCAAGGGTCGTGAAGAGGGCCTTCGGTCTCTTGTTCGACCGGGCCCCCTTCGGGAACATCTGGACCACAGTGTAGAGTGAATTGCTTGACACTTTGCAATGAGCCAACCGAAAGATGGTCTCCATGCCGAGCCCAGGGCTCGGGCCAAGGTCCACTGACCTTCTGCAATTTTTGAGCGCCAGGAGATATGTCAGACTGGCCTGAGTCTGCAGTAGGAGAAGACATGCAAAAGCTGCAAACTTGATTCTACAAGATTACGCTGGCGAATCGTGTCTGTATCCTAATCAGTAAGTGAAAGGTGCCAGGTTTTTTGCCCAAAGTCCTTGTAAATTCCAAGGAGCTAAACTTGACCAAAATTATAACAAGCTGATGAATAAGCAGCTTCAATCTCAATGGAACTCGCAAAGTGAGGAGGGAACTTCCTACAAGAGCAGTTTCATCGTAATAATTATGTCTTAGAGGATCAGGGAATGAAACCGTCATGCGCCGCACGTAAATCGCCTGGATGATCTCACCGTTGATCAACGGAAATGGAATTGACCCAGATGCCGATCATCCATATATTCTTGAGTTGTCAACGTCTATGGCATCTCTGAACCATGTGATAACAGTCGACGTGGTAGGTGAAAGCACGTTTACCGAGGCGCACACCGCATGTTGAAAAGCGGCAAAGCCGCCACTCGGAATTTCGATGCTGCTCGTAAACAGTTCGAATGCCATCAACACGACCGTCATCGGGAGGAAGTTTGAAGCTCAACATGTATCCTCAAAAAGATAGAGCATCCCCGTCGCCAAGAATTATCTTGATCTGTTAGCTTCTCGGATTTGCCTTGCTCGTGGAGCATTGAGCTTCAGTAAGGGGCTTGAGTGCCAGCAGCGACTATCTCCTCGGCCCATATAGAGAACCGACGAAGAACGTAGTAGGCCTTTGGGAGGGGGAAGTGACAGACTGGGTCAACTTTTTTAAAACAGCAGTCATGATAGCCTTGCATGGATCATGGGAGAAGAGATTCAGTATTGAAGCTCAGGCTGTTAAATTGTAGTAATACTTGGCGTTGGTGTATTGGCTTGTACCTTGGATAAGGACAAACAGTGGTCAGGGGTTTAAAACGCTGGGGAGCATCGTTTGATTCGGTAATAAGGCAAACAAAAACAGGGGTGTTCAAGTACACTGCCTAAATGTGTAATATGCAGCTTTGATTCGACAGTAACAAGGCAAAACTTCAAAGAGCGACTTTGCGAACAAACCAGACGGGAATTAAAGGGATGAAAGGCGGGGTATGGCTGCCTGGAATTACCTCTGAGTCAGATAACTTTCACATGGAACCAACAAGAATTACGGATATCTTGGCTCTGTTAAAGTGGCTGCCAGCTTGGCCCAACCAACATCGGGTGACATAACAGGGATATGCCCTTGGCACATGCAACGCATCCATCATCCATGTTGCCTGAGGACGCAACTCTTTTAGGGGGGCTGGTATATAATCTGTTACAACCATCCCTCCTCGAACAGGTTGGTTCTTGTTTCTCTGTATCATTCCATTCATTACTAGTATCCTGTGACCGGGACTTGGCCACTCTACCCCTTCATCTAGATGAGAACGAGACAGACACTGTTGTTGGCTGCTCGTACTCCGGCTCCAGAGACTTACACTTGCAACATGGCAAAATCGGGGAGTGTCTTCTCCGAAACGCTTCAAGAGATTACCAATACCAAACTCGACGAGCTGTCAAAGAGGCGCTGTCGGTTTCAACAAGCGAAGTCGTCGTTGTTGCTAGCCATCGAAGCGGAAGAAGACGCTGTAAAGCGACTCGTCATCTTAAGTGATGGCGTCAAAGCGTGTTTCGGCATCAAACTTGACAAAGCTGGTACCGTCACCGTGAATCAAACCAAGTACAAGCGGCTGGAAATCGAGCTGAAAAATCTCGACCGCTTTCTGAACCAGGCCCGACGTGATCCCTCCATCTCCGCGAAGATACTGGACGCCTGGCAACAATCACTCCTTAATCACTTGGACGTGCAGTCTCTCCAGTTTCAGTATGCCTCCCTTTATGGACAGCTCGTCACCGAGTGGTTGTCTACAGAAAAAGAAAACGAGAAGTCTAATGATGATGTGGAGATGGGCGATGGCTTTGAGGATGTTGGGGCCGCAAAGAAGTTGGAGTCTAGGATAGAATGGGAGAAGATGGTCTTCGAGCCTGCCAAGGTCGACAACGCTGCTCTCGAAAAATACTTGGATTGCCTTTTCGGAAACGGTGACGAGGAGAAGAAGTCGATCCAGAATTCTCTCAAAAGACTTCGCGCGTCAGTGGACCGTTTTGAGGGGCGGCTTTCAATGCCTGACCAATTCAACACTTCGACGCTTCGATGGGTCATGCAAGGTCTGATTTCTTCAAATCTTCTTTCTGACGAGAAACGGGACGTTTTGAGAGATTTCCAAGGCAACAGCGTCATCCTTAACGAGATCGCCGACGTCCTCAACATGCGTATCAGTGCCCTCGGTTCTTGGACCTGGGGATCTGAAGGATCGGTCCCCGTGGAGATGCAACGAAAGATCAGTGGCATCTATAATATCCACATGCACGAAGATCTTCTCCAGGCAATTTTCCTTCAGTACATTGGCGTCAAATGGAGCGTCTTTTTCAAGAAGGCCTTCAAGCGCATCCGCCGTTCCAAAACTGTGTGGAAATCTACACGCCGAGAGATCCCAAAGATTGACAAGCAAAGACTTGGCTACTACCTAGGACCTCTCGACCCTTCACCTTGCTTACAAGACGAGCGGAATGATAAGCACAAGAACATGTACTTCATGGCCCAGCTTATGCGCAACGAGGAGGAAGCTTCTGGCACCATGGAGGGAGAAGTAGAAGCGGAATACGAGGAATTTGCAGCTGGCAGCGCGAAGCGTAGGCCAATGCCAATGGTGCAGGCACCGAGACAGTCTACTGGAGGAAAAGCACCTCGAATGCAGCTTGCAAGCAAAGCGGCGAGGAGATCTGCACTGGGCACGGGAGGCGTGAAAAGGCACCGCAGGATTATTCGTTCAGATTCGGATGATGAAGACGAAGCCGTGGAGCTAGATGATGACACGGACTCGGAGGAAGAATCAGACGATGATGGGGATGAGTCGGTTCGAAGCCCCATGGAGTTGAAGCAGACACTGCTGCACTTTCTCTCGACCGAGATCACTATCAACACGCGACTCTACGGCGAAATGTCTGCCTTCCACTCCGTCTTCGAGAGCTGGAACCCCCTGCTTCCTCACGAGACTGTCTGCACTGTCCTGAAGTACTTCGGCGTTTCCGAGACTTGGTTGGGCTTCTTCAGGAAGTTTCTTGAAGCTCCCCTGAAATTCATCGACGATGATAAGCTGACCCCGTCGCGTACACGGCGCCGCGGAACTCCAGCGTCGCATGTCCTTAGCGATGTTTTCGGCGAGACCTCGCTCTTTTGCCTTGACTTTGCCGTCAATCAGTCTACTGCCGGAAATGTTTTATGGAGAATTTATGATGATGTCTGGTTCTGGTCTCGGGACCACAGCGTCGCAACTAAGGCATGGAAGACATTGGAGGAGTTCGCCACCGTGACTGGCACGAAGATCAACCCATCCAAGAGTGGTACTGTTCGAGTCTCAAATAACCCTGACTTGACTCTCCCAGTCGACGAATCGCTGCCCAAAGGAGATATTCGATGGGGGTTTCTCCGTCTTTCGCCTCAGACCGGCAAGTTCGAGATTGATCAACACATGGTAGACTCTCATATCAAGGAGTTACGCAAACAGCTTCAGGACAAACGCAAAAGCATCTTTGCCTTTATCCAGACTTGGAACTCATACGCAGCCACTTTCTTTACTTCCAACTTCGGAAAGGCGGCAGACTGTTTCGGCCAAGGCCATGTCGATAACATGCTCGCCACCCACGAACGCATAGAGCGCGAAGTCTTCTCCACGCTGCTCGCTGAAGGCGACGGAAAGGTGTCCAGTGTAGCAGAATTCCTCAAGCAGGCCATGAAACAGCGCTTCGGGGTAGACGATGTGCCGGACGGATACTTCTTCTTTCCCATGGAGTTGGGTGGTCTTGATCTGCGGTCTCCTTTCATCTCTCTGCTTCAGATCCGCGACCAGGTTCTTGAATCGCCAACTGAGCTTCTTGATACCTTTGAGCGAAGAGAGCGCCAAGCTTATGAGCGTGCCAAGGCAAATTTCCTCGATGGCTCTGTTACGAGGCACCGGTTTTCTTTGGATGACCCGAAGTGGGAGCCCGAGTCAAAAGTCGACCGCGAGACATTTATGCCGTTCGAAGAGTACATTCGTTATCGCGAGGACTTCAACTTCGACCCGCAATCAAGCCGGACTACTCTGGACGGCGTGTTCGATCGTCTCATGGAGCGGCCGACGGAAAAGAGCGTAGACCTGGACAGTCACAAGGTCTCAACGGCGTTTGGTCCACTAGCTGGGCGGTCAAACTTGCGAGGCATTATGAGTACTTGGGGAATGACGGATCCGTACTGGCGGTGGGTGGCGATGATGTACGGGCCTGAGATTATTGATCGTTTTGGTGGGCTGAACATCGTCGACCCGGGGCTGTTGCCCATGGGCATGGTGACGATGTTTAGGGATAAGAGAGTGACTTGGCAGGGTTAGCTGGCTGTGCAAAACTTCTTGTCAATAGGTTGGATTGTGAGATGGATGAAGGCGTTGGAAAACAGATTGACAATGGCTCCACGACGTGATTTGCGTGAGAACGTTCATTGATAAGGGCTTTTCCGTCAGTATAAGCTACATTTACGAGAATAATAGTACAGCTTTTCAAATGAGAAAGATGTAAGATAATTCAAACTGCCAGAGTGCTACAGACAGAGCCTACTTGAACACGAAGGCAATTCTGGTGTCCTCCCAGAACTTCAGAGCCAGTTTACACCCTATATACACATTGCAATCTTAGGGGTCAGATACTGTGGTCTCCGCCAAGAGCGACTATCTGAGGATGTGTTCGGCCGGTCTAACTGAGTTTAGAACTAGGATATGATATGTTTTGCGGTGTGAAAATTACCTTCTTTGAAGTGGCGCCAAGATCGGGGTTCTTGACATCACGGTTCAGGAGCCTGGTGTACCACTCCTCCATCTGGGCGAAGGCAAGGGCGTTATCGAAAGGAGATATCGGAAAGTCGCCGCAATCAACGATGGAGATGTTTTGTTCGAAGGGATTGATGGCTTGGCGGTAGTTGTAATGGCCCCTTTTAATCCGGTAAGTCAGCAAATAACGACTTTGGGTCGCACAAAATCAAGAGAAGCATCACACGTCTCACGGAGAACAAGTGACGCATGCGAGGAGTTGCAACTTACGCCAAAGATGCCGCTCTAGATCCTTGCCGTACAGCGTTGGGTCCAAATCGGGTGCCCTAACGTCCCAACGTTAGCTTTATAATCCTACGACAAGAAGTGATCGTACCGTGCGATACGATGTCGCCGTGTCAAATGGAAATCCCATAACGAGAATATCGTCTACAGGGCCCTCTTCAGTCAAGCATTGGACAGCGGGAAGCTGTGAGAATGTCGTGATGCCTGCAAAGGCGTAGTGAGCACTGGGTTCGAGGTCAAACTCCTCTTCTTTCTGGGCTTCGGTTCTTAGCAAAGGCCACTGAGACTGGTCATGTCCGGATGGAAGCGCAGAAACGAGTCTGGCGAGGAAATATCCTCGCACAATGTTGGAGAACTGCATGATGATGGCTTTTGGGCCCTGGCGAAGCTGGTGGTGCAGATTCGGTAAAGGGAAAATGGCTTGTTTGGAGTGTCTCGTGAAATGCGAACCAGAATGGGACCAACCTGCTTTTTAAAGCAACACAACCATGTCATTAATGGGGTTCTTGACTTCTTACTAGTAACCTTACATAGTTTGGTTTCGACGTTCATAGACTATTTCCTGTCGTAGGCTATACTTTCCCCTTTGGGAAGCGCCTCTAAGCAGCGGTCGATCGCAGAAGCCTGTCGAAAAGACACAATTGGAATAGGAGATTGATAAATAGTAGCACAGGAGGTTAACGTCATTCAGACCTGACGGCGGGTGGTCACTCAGTGTTTGGGAAACTAAGGGGACTATCGCATGGTGGCCCGATGCATCCCGCCCGAGAGCCTAGTAGGAGGAGTGAAAGTTTCTCATTCACTAGACAAGTAGTCTGAACTATGTTTTTCGAGTATCTTTGTCTGAGTATGGATATCCTCTAGTGTTTTCAATTATCAAGAGCCGCCTTAGATGCCGACCATGAAGTCCCCATTTGGCCTCACTCCTCCCCAGATGCCTTTAAAGCGGCCTTTTGCCATGGCAACATCAAAATAACAGCGGTCTGCAATATCAACAATGCACCACTACCGGCAATTATTCCAGCCCATAGACCAACTAACCCCCAGCCCATACGAAAGCACAAGACCCATGCCATGGTCAATCCGACCCCGTAGTAAGCAAAGAAGTTGCACATGCCAGAAAGATGATTCCTGCTAGCCCCACGGAGAATTCCACCGGCACCGCCATTTGACAAGTCTAGGATTTGAAAGGCAGCCATGAAAGGCAAGACTCGCGACGTCGCGGCTACGACATCTGGGTCCGATGTGAATAGATACCCAAACTTGGAACGGAAGGCAAAAATGAGACCAACTCAACGGCCCCGAGCCCCATTGACAGTATATAAGGAGTAATAGCTGCTCGTCGCGCAAGCATAGGCTTGTTGGCACCGAGAAGCTGGCCAATTCTGTGGCTTGCTGCGACACCAATTCCGAGCGAGATGGTCGTGAAGATGAGATCCGCTGACATGAGAATCTGAATTGATACGTCAGTTAGGTAACCTAAAATCTTCAGGGGGACGTACACTTTGCGCGCTGACCTCGATAGGACGTAGCTTTGCTGCCATCATAGCGAGAATCTCAAAGCTAAGTCAAAGTCAGCAACACTATCAGACTTGAACTCAAACTTCTCGTGTACTTGCCTCCACCACTCTGTTGCAATCGTAAGAATCCCTGTCATAGCGAGGAAGAGGTTGACACCCAAGCCATCCACGAGTTCTCTCCAGCTTTTAATCAGCTTAACCGTTCGTCCATGTCGTTCTCTTCTCACCAACAGCACAGAAAGGAGCACAACCGTAACTAGCTGGTAAATAAAGAATACTGCAGGAGCACCATTTGCGCCGAGTCCGGCGACTCTGATGAGCAGGATATTGGATATGATACCAACGGCGGCCGCAATGCACACGACATAGCCGACCGCGTTGCTGTGACCTTGAACTTGTCCGTACTTCTTCAAACACTCCGCCACCATCTGTAAGTAACCACCCGGGAGCAAGAGAACGAGAAATTGCCCGGTGCCGAGAGCGAATTGAGTCTCCTGTCCCAGCGCAACGAAAAGTCTTCCCGAAGCCAGCCATATTGGGGTGATGACTAGCAAAAAGATTATACTAAGGTTGAATAGACTCTGCTGCAAGTGCCGTCCAAGAATTGTCGGCTGCGATCGAGTCTTGATGGACGTTACGGCCTGGCCGCAAAGTGTATCGAGAGCGGTCGCTCCGCCAATGGCCTTGGTGCAATGTTAGAAGGTGATGGTAAGATTCACGGATTGGGCAAGTTCAACTATCATGGACCCTGTGCAGCTAGCAAACATGAAGCCATACAACGCGATATCCAATTGATCAGGCCCTAGGCTTCCAGCTATTACGATGCTCAAGGCCTGGACAATATTCTGCAGGGCAAAAGATGCGGAAATTGGGACGGTAGACTTCAGTAGGTCCTTGACCTCGCCGAGTATTGAAGGCTGTTTCGATTCAGGGGGGTCTGAGTCTCGTCGAAGAAGACTGGTGTGCTCGTTGGGTTCGGACATCGTAGCTATCTCAAAAATATGAAAGATGAAGAAAAAGGGCTGTTTCAAAGGATAGTAGAAGCGAAATAGTTGTTGACCTTCTTTCGACTAACATGAGATCAAAAGTCGATTTGGTGAAACGGAGTCGGTAACAATAAGTATAGCAAGCTGCTACCAAGTCTCCCCAGAAATAAGTCTAGAGACGATCCATCCTATTACTGACTAACTCCAATCACTCCTTTTCCGTCAATACAATAACATATCGATAGGGAGATGTGGATCTACCCCGTTCATGCAGTCTCACATCATTGTCCCACTAGGAGCCAGGGTTATTCTATCATGCCACTACAGAAGCATATGCAACTTTTTCGGAGTCCGCAGAATAGCTAGAAACCGAGAAGGGAAAGTACAGCCTATACTGCGCATCGACCTGACGAAACTTCATCTTCTAAGTTCCAGTCTAATAAATCAATGCCCCGAGCTTTTCCTACACAGCATGTAGCGGCCAGGGGTGATGACATAGTCGGCTAAACTAAGAAGGGAAAGTATACGCTACGCTATCTGTAGTTTGAACCGAGACCCAGATAACGAGTCATTCATCTTTGGCGTCGATTATGTTACTTAACAGCCATCACAGTCCAAGAAAAATCGTCGGCCGTTTAGGGAATCTACAGCCTACGTGTTCCGAGGAAATAGGACATTACAGTTTCAAACTGTGACAGTTTACGCGACTAATTTCCCGATTGCGCCAAATCTGATGGCGGACTCCAGCCCCCGCAAGTCGTCTAGTGACTCTAGTCCATCTATCCGAAGATCGCGCAACGGATGCCGAGAATGCCGCCGACGACACCGTCGCTGTGACGAAGTCAAGCCAACTTGTTCTTACTGCTCAAGCGCTAACACCGCATGCGAATACACAAGGGAACTGTCTTGGGGCGGGAGGCCGTTCAAGAAATCTCGTTTTGGACAGTGTATGGGGCAAGACTTTGGAGTAGTGAAGGTCAACTCCGCAACCAGCGCTGCAAGCAAAGCATCCAAAGACAGGCAAGGAAACTCCAAGGTTGAGAAGAACCGAGCCCCACGAGAATCGTTCCGCAGTCAGTTTGTGTACGCCAGCGTCACTCCGTGGAGCACACGGGAGTCTTCGGCCGTTCCAGATTCACCAAGTATATTTCAGAAACAAACCGATTCAAGGAGGGAAGAGATCGAGGGCAACTCGGAATTATCGGTCACGAAAGAGGAGATTGGACCATGGGAGCCTTCGAGTGTACAGACTCTTAAATCCTGCCCGGAGCTACACCCTTTATCGACCCGGTTTCGAAATCTCCTTGGCTACTTCCAGTTCCAGATGTCTCGATCCTTCTCCTGTCATGAGGGCATTCAGCACAGCATTTGCTCTACACTCATTCCCATGGCTGTGAGTAGTCCTCATCTGATGGCGGCCATGCTATGTGCAGCAGCCTCTCATCGGTTATCCGTTGGTCTCGAGCAAAGCCTCGACGACGTTGTCCGCTTGAGATCCATTGCTATTCAGCGACTCAACTTTGCATTAGCCAGCTCAGACCATCATGATTCCATCACTGCATTGGGAACAAGCCTCGTATTATGCATGAGCGAGATTGTATCGCCGGAGGCGACTGGGGGCGACTGGCGCGTTCACCTCTCTGGGTCATCTGCTCTTCTGCAGCGTCTGGATGGGCTATCCCGCCATACAGCATCTTCTATGCAGTTCATGAGGCGGTTTTACTCCTCTCTGAAGGTTATTGCCGCCGGGTGTGGGACTGGCGATGTGCGACATCTCTTTGATGAAGACTCAGACAAGGACAATGACTACATCGACGACTTGGCTGGGTTTTCTACAAAGCCTGTACCCATATTCGAGTCGATCTCAAGCATGGACCGAGATATCGAAAATCACACCTCTCTTTTTGGGGCCAGCACTTTCGACTTCTTATCGGCAAGCTTATTTCCCCAATATCTGCAGCTAATTGATCAAGTACAAACGATGCGTGCTCTACGAAGACTCAAGTTTAGACCGGAGTTAAAAGACTCTCTTTCTGCAAACACGCAAACAGACTTTGGACTACTGGACGAGGCCCATCATCACATGGCCCTTCTTCAACTTTACGAACGCGTGGACTCTTTGGCTGGGCCGGTATCCTCCCACTCAGCCCAAGAGTCTGTCAAACGCATTATAGCTTGCATTGGAGGCATGGATATCGCGGCACGACCATGTCCCGGAGTGGCGACTCTTCCGCCTCTCTTTGCCGCCGGATGTGCAGCGGCAAACAGCCAGGATCGAAATCAGATTCTAGGTCTTCTTCTACACGTTCGGGCGTGTTTCGGTATGGGTAACGTTACCTCTACCAGTCGTTTTCTTGAAGCGCGCTGGAGGTTGTGTAAGACAGGGGGTTTCTTGATCAGACAAAGTGTCGATGACTTGGGGTTCCTTCCTTACTGAATCACATTTTAAGTCGAATTCTTTGTCTATGTACAGAGCGTGGCCATTGATTGAGAGAATGTGGAGCGTCTTGCGTGCTTTGGCGTTGAGCTACTGCTCTAGCATATTGTATGATGCAAGCTCGGTTCGGCGTACCACGTCTGACGGAGGGGCGGTTTCATGATCACAACTTATGTACATTACGCATTTCTCGTGATGCTAAAGCGCTGCAAGTTGTAGAAACTTCGGCCTGGTTTGAGAGCACAAAGTGAATGGATATCACCCGTTCACCAACTCATGGCATGGCTAGATACCGCTATCTCCGTCACCGAACTAAATACGCAGTCAAGAGTGATTGTGACAAAGCAACGTTCAAATCAGCTACATATAGTTTAATGAAGGGTTATGCATACATCGCTCATAGCCTAGATTCGTAGGCTCTACTTTCCCCTTTCAGCCAAGTCTGTCTCAGCCCCGCGACCATGATGTACTGTGTTGTTATCGCAGTCCTAGTGCATCGCCACAAGTCGTCTATCCACAACAGGACAACCACTTGCGATATTGAGTTTGCTACATCACCACAAACAATGGGCCATTAGTAGTCTGGGTTTCTCGGTCGGAAGACATGGAGGGTGAGTCGGATACATAAGTAGTCGCCATGCCTGTTGTGTCGAGTTTCTAACCACTGCAAAGAATTCTAGAAAATACTAGAAGCGAAAGAAATTCGCCAGTACTTAATATTTACCATGCCTTTGTTTGTCAATATGGCTTCATCTAACCTGAAGCCCCTTAAGAGTCAGGGGAATAACGTCAGTCCACCACCAGCTCCTCCCACCCTGCACGACAACCAAAGCAAAGCCCTCGAGGCGGGTAGCATCCTTTCCGTTCCTCACCAGAACCAAGAGGATAACCAAAAACTGGAAAAGAACTTCAGTCTCGTTTCTCTGGCCAGTATCGGCCTTGTGGTTGGCAACGAGTGGCCAGCGCTCGGCGGCTCCCTTTTAACCTCGATCGCCAACGGAGGTGCACCAGGAGTCATTTACGAGTTCATAGCAGTTTCTTTATGCTACTTTACCGTTGCTGCTGTTCTTGCCGAGCTAGCTTCTGCTCTGCCTTCATCTTCGGGTGTACATCTTTGGGCGTCCATACCTTCGGGTCGACGATGCGGTCGAGTCGTGGGATATCTTGCCGGGTACTGGAACTGTCTAGCTTGGGTTTTTGCTGAGGCCTCAATTTCTTGCATTGCAGGTAAGGTCCTGTGATAGAACTGTTTCTTGATGTGGCAGGATGCTAATATGTGTTGGTCTTCATAGGTAATATCTGTGTTGAAATGTATGCCCAGATGCACCCAGGTTTCGTCGCACAGCGATGGTAAGTAGCAATGATTGACCTCCTGTCATAGAGAAACCCCCTACTTAAGTGGTCGGGATCAATGCATATTTACTAACGTCTTCTTTTAGGCACGTCTTCGTCTGTTATCTCTTGGTAACCTGGCTGGCTTGCGCAGTGGTCTGCTTTGGCAACTCGATTGTACCACGCCTCAACGTCGCAGGATTAGCCCTCATTCTTCTCGGAGCCCTTACAACAATCATCGTGTGTGCCGCAATGTTGAGCAAAGGCACAGGGCCTGCGTCTACAGAAACTGTTTGGGCTACGTGGTCCGCAGATATTGGATATCCGGATGGCTTCGTCTTCATCGCCGGTATGCTAAACGGGGCATTTGCAATGGGCACACCAGATGCAACAATCCATTTGGCTGAGGAGATCCCCCGGCCAGAGATCAAGGTCCCAAAAGCCATCGCAGCGCAATATTGCTTGGGGTTTGTAACGGCACTTGCGTATCTTATTGCTATTCTCTATTCCATCACCGACTACGACGTCCTATACACATCTTCGTTTCCCATCGCCGAGGTGTATTCGATGGCAACAAAAGGATCTAGAGCAGGCACCATCTTGCTACTATTATTACTCCTTTTACCAACTTTGGTCTGCACTATCGGTCTATACGTAACAGTTGGTCGCACGCTTTGGACCCTGGCGCGTGTAGATGCCACACCCTTCTCCAACCACCTCGGCCATATCAGCGAGAGACATCGCATGCCTTTTGCGGCCACCGTCACAAGCGGAGGCCTAGTTACTGTGCTGGGAATCATTTATCTCGGCAGTAGCACGGCTTTTAACAGTTTCATCGCTAGCTTCATTTTGCACTCATCAGCTTCCTACATCGCAGCGCTTCTGCCGTACTTGTTTCGCCGCGGCAACCCGGGCTTCCCACGGGGCCCTTTTTATATGCGTGGTGCACTTGGATGGCTTGTTCACGGATGGGCCTGTGCTCATATGATGGTGTGGTTTGTGGTGTATTGTTTCCCTTATGCTTTGCCTACGAATGCACAGAGCATGAATTATTCGGTCTTGATTTGGGGGGGATTGACCTTATTGACTGGGTTGTGGTGTGTAGTGGATGCGAGGAAGAGGTGTATGAGGCCGACAAGAATGGAGACTTCCTAAACACTCGTCTGATGATGGACATTGTAACAATGTGCAATGGTGTTTCAAATACAGGGAACATTGGTTGACTATTCGGTTTTGTCATGCATGTCACTTATAAACTAAACACTGCGTGGCCGGGACTTACATAGTAAAATGGTCAGCATATAAGTGGCGACGACTCTCGAGAAATTGCCCGAAACACTTCAACCGTATCTCCCCGCTGCGCCCATTCTGTGTCATGGCTCTTAAAATCGGGTTCGACACACAAGCTAACGCATCGTCTTACAGATAAGTTCCTAATGGGGCTAAACTTGATGAGCCTAGACTAGGCTTTTGATCCGCGTGAGCCGTGATTCCCGTACTATTCTTTGCTCTGGACCCCGCCAAAAGACTGGTGATGAGCACGGGCGTCTAGCTAGATACTTATATCAAGTAATGCGCTCCACACTTTCCTCATCCTCAAACAACTCTGTACATCTCCTGATCTCCAATAAACCCTCATCTCGATATATCGCAATCGCCGCTTATAGGATCAGCTCGCATTGCAAGGCTTATCTGTTACAAGTCAGATCGCATCATAATGGCTCCCGTCTATCAGGTGGCTTTGGTTCAGTTCGCGCCGAAAGTAAGTCATGTTAAACTACATCATCCATCTGTTCAGTCGCATGATACTCGTCATGGAGAAGCGGACTCGGTCGCAGCAAACATCCGAACTTCTATCCCACTTGAAATGGGCTTTAATTGACCTCCCGAGAATCATGAACTGACACTTTTATAGGAACTCGCTGTAGCGGAGAACTTCGCCACTGCGGCTGCATACATTCGCTCCGCAGCTTCAAAGGGAGCCCACCTTGCAGTACTACCCGAATTTCATCTGACATCATGGGCCCCTGGTGCCGCGGGATTTGTGGACGCATCCAAAGATTCTATGACCTACCTTGCCAAGTATCAGGACCTCGCAAAAGAGCTTAACATCAATATCGTGCCTGGAACCTTCGGCGCGGCCCATACAGTCGGCGAAGTCGAAGAGCTACACAACATGGCTTACTTCATTGCCGCTGGCACCGGCGAGATCATGGGTTCCTACCAGAAGAAGAACCTCTGGCATCCTGAACGTCCATATCTCACATCGTCGGGTCCCACGCCGCACAAAGCCTTTGACACGCCCTTGAAGCACGCTGATGGCAGTACCGTGCGCGCCGGATTGCTGATCTGCTGGGATCTCGCATTTCCCGAGGCCTTCCGCGCCTTGATTGCCGATGGCGCCGATATCATCATCATCCCGTCGTACTGGTTCATGACCGACGTCGACGAGGTTGGCTTGGCGCTCAACCCGAACTCTGAGCGAGATTTCCTCAACAGTGCAACTACGCTGCGTGCTTTCGAGAACACGGCCGCGGTAATATTCTGCAATGCGGGAGGCTTGAGCTGTGTCGCCATGCCGATCCAGGGTGCCCTGGGGAGACTGGATATCGGTACGGAGGAGATGGCTATAGTTCCGCTAGATGTGGACGTGTTGAGGATCGCAGAGGATAACTATAAGATCAGGCAGGATATACGAGGTGAAAAGTGGCATTATGGATACGACCTCAATGCGAAACTCTCGTAAGGCGGGCTTTCACTTTGTTGCTATATATATGCAACCTTACTTCTCTAGCTACGTATATGGCTGGACCAGGGCTTGCAGTTCAAAGCGGCCTGTAGCTAGCTACTTGTATACACTGTAAGGAAAAATTCAGACGTAGTCCATACACATCTGATCCGTATCCAGGATACTCACAGCTTTGAAGTGACAGGTCAGATAAGTTTGCCTCTCTCTACCGACAAACCATTCGATTCCCAAAGCTGCCTCGTGAGCCGCGAGCCGGCGTCCTGGTTCATGGTACATAGCCCTCTTATAGTATTGATAAGAGTTTTGAGACTTTCGTAGTAATCACCAGTCTCTATGTTCGATATGATCACCTTTCGGCGGGGTTCAAATGCATCTTCGAGTAGTTTGTATGGCGAATTTGTTTCTGTTGACATGCTAAGCTTATGATATTGGAAGCGTTAATCAACGGACCCACGAATAGGTTCAAGCGTGCTTCGCCGTCGACCATCTCCTCCCACGTGTCATGCCGGGTAGGGGGCAATGAGCCAAGTGTTTGAACTTGAGGTTGTATGTAGGCGCTGTCGGAAAAGAAATACCCAAAAGGCCGTCGTTGGAAAAACAATGTGTATATATTGTCTTATATATCAAACGGAAATGTTTTTTCAAGGAAAGTTGTGTCGATATAAAATATCTTAGTATACTCACCACACAGTCGGCCCTGCACAAGTCGTGGCGGTAGTCAAAGTGGCCAACAAAGAAGGTTTTGGGGGCTTTTGCATCATGAGGGTGTGAAAGGTCAAGCGTGTCTCATCTATTGGGAAGAATGTTCCCCAATCTATCAGGCGGATATCTTCATTGGTTTCATCCAACCAACTAGGAGGCGGATGCTGCTACTTGCGTTTGAAGATGAGGTGGGCATGGGACATTGCCACTGTAGCTTGCAACAGTTGGTTCACCTGGGGTAGCCCAAAGCTCTTCGTCACTCTCGAGCGCCCTTTTGCAAGTAAAGGCCAAGTCCGAAACTGAGATGTCTGATTTACCGTCGTCGAAGCTAGCCTTAAATGAGTATGGACGAGCTGAAGTTGTTAAGATCTGGTGCTGTACCTCCATGGGCAATCCCGGCTGTCTGGGAAGCAAAGAAGCTTTCTTGAAGCGCGACGAATTGTATCGGGCCTAAAAGTCTCCGGCTCTTTTATGACGCTATACGTAACCAGATGCCTCGAAGCTGTTGGTTCTAGTAGTTCGGTGATCATTAGGTCCAATATGATGGAAGTAGTTCAGTAATTTGACATAGTGCCGGGGCGTTTCTGGACTGCTGTTTGCGTGATGTTCCTCAAGAAGAAACCAGGCTTTTGTGTCCGGGTATTGTTGCAATTGAGTCGTCGAAACCTTGGCTTGTTCTATCTTGAGAGAAGGCCATTGCCTGAACATATATGCGAGTCTAGGGATAAGGCTACGGTAGAGAGAATCGTGGTAACGCACTCTAAGTGTTCGTCTTTCACAAGCCGGACAATTTAACAACCTCCGTGGCCTAGTTTGGCGTGGACCGTACACCTATCTTCCAGGAAGGTATCTCCCAACACAACTGGACGAAAGCCTCCAATATTGTAGCGTCCTAAGTCCTCGTGCGGTAGAACCGGGGCAATGTCGTGAACCTATCTCACCAAACTACAACCAGTCGCATGCGACTTGGAAGGCTTCGGAAAAGTGGTCTGGTCCTTAGATCCCGAAGTCATGATCGGAGTTATTGGAGGGTTACCGCCTGGATTTTGACCATCTGAAGTTTCGGGGTTTGAAAGAGTGGTGTGCCAAGCAGCAAAATTTCTTGGTATCAGAGACTGAAGTATATTTCAGGAATGGTGAAGTCATATCGTTAGCTGTGCAGACAGAACTACCATATACCAGCCGCTTCGAAAGTACATTAGGTGATCATTACTCAGGCAGCAACTTGCTGATGAGTTACACGTCAGACTGCGCTTCACCAGCGTCTTCGAAAATGTCTCACTACGAAGAACACAGCATCAGATTGAGCACGATAATTTACACCGAGTATCTTGTGGAGGCTCAACCTAAAAAGGGAGCTTCACTTGTGGCTAAGGGCACATCGTCTGGGGCTTAAACAAGAGGAGGCCTAACAGAGAATAGCGGGCAAATCCACAACTATGTAGTCTCCATGACTAGAATCTAGATCGATCAAACGTCCAGTTAGCACTGTCAGCTCAAGACGCGTCAACACGCAACTCAATCTCAAATTGACTAAGAGGCTTAAAGCAACATGATTTTCTTGACACAGAAGCTGACTTTCCCCATGCTTCCCCTTCCAGCTGCTTTCCTTGTTACAATGTTCATCGCGATCGCGGCCCTGCGTGCTGTATCTAACCACCAACGACTATCCCTGCGGCGAACTAGTTCTAGACGCTGACTCTGAGAAGCCCGAATATTCGGCCAATTATTGACTAGGGATTGTAATTGAGGGCTGAAAATCCGGGGACGCGGCACCCTGATGGTCCTGAGTCGCCAACTTGAGACCTTGATGACCATGCTTGCGTGTAAGCGAGGGCCTCAAGGTGACAGGTGTGAATCGTTATCATTGCCTCGAATAAGTGAATAAAGTGTTCGCTGTTCTCTTTCCTTCCCCTCCTGAATCAATTTTATTCTCTCTTTTTTTCGTCTCCGTTCCGCTCGCGTAGCCTTCCTACTTTCGAAATGGTCAAAACCCGAGTTAAATCGGGCACCAACAAGGAGGCACCAAATAAGTCTTTGATACCATCCAGGGCTCTTCCAGTCACTTTGCTTTCCGGATTCCTGGTGAGTCAGGCCGGAGAATCTTACCTTGCCAACCTGCTGATTGCGTCCTCCTAGGGGTCTGGCAAAACAACACTTCTCCAGCATATTCTTCGCAGCGAACATGGGCTTAGAATTGCTGTGATAGTTAACGACATCGGAGCGTAAGTGTTCTGCAAATTCATTATAGACCATCGCACCATTAACCCATGACTCGCTCCAGGATCAACGTCGATGCCTCCCTTATTAAGAAAACACACCACCTCACCAAGACAAACGAAAAGGTCATTGCTCTTCAAAATGGTTGTATCTGCTGCACTCTCCGCGGCGACTTGCTTGAAGAGTTGGTTCGTCTTTCTCAACTTCAGCAATTCGACTATATCATCATTGAAAGCAGTGGTATCAGCGAGCCAGAGCAAGTCGCCGAGACCTTTGACTCGCGATTGGCCGAAAAGATGAATGTCATGGGTTCTCTTGAGGGTGCGGAGGGCTTAGATGAGGATATGATTAGAGTTCTTGAACAGCTGTGAGCCACTACTCAAAATTAGGTTGACAATTTTCGCTAACTTCTTTCTAGCAAACAGGCTGGCGGCCTAGAGAAATTTGCTCGACTAGTTACTACTGTCACAGTCATCGATGCCTTCACCATGTTTCACGACTTTGATACGGGTGATCTTATTTCCACTCGCAGAGATGACGTTACCCCGGAAGACGAACGAACGGTTTCAGACCTCATGGTTGACCAAATTGAGTTCGCCGATGTCATTATCCTGAACAAAATGGACATGGTTCGTCGTCCTGGCAGGCCCTTCTCCTACTTATTCTGACCGTGTTCTTTCAGGTCGACGACAGAACCAAGCTTCAGCTATTGAACCTCATTCGGAAACTGAACCATCGTGCAAAGATCCTAGAGTCAAGCTACAGCAGCGTTGATGTAAAGCTACTTGTCAATACAGGAATGTTCAATATTGAAGTAGCACAAGCTGGATATGGTTGGCTCCAAGATCTTCACGACATGACAGTACGAGAGGTATGTGATGCGAGCCGCATCCCTCACGCACACTTGTTCTGTCAATACTTTGCATGGAGCATTTAGCTGATAGGCGCTCGCAGATAAATGGTCGCAAAGTGGTGACGCCGAAACCTGAGACTGAGGAGTATAATGTTGGAACCTTCATCTACACGCGCCGTCGCCCTTTTCACCCTCGTCGTCTATGGGCGCTTCTATACGACAAGTTTATTTTGCAGCTAGAAAATCCTCAAGACGAAGAAGATGACGATGATGAGGAGGATGAAGAGACGACAGAGGAAGACATGAAAATGTCCGATTACCAAGGTGCCCAAGGCGATAAAGCCGCCATTGATGAGAAGGATGAAGATTCTTCTTCATCAAGAGGAAAGCCATCCGAGCCTTCTTCACCCGAAAGTGCTCGCTCCACCGTACAAACCGTCCCGTCCCCTTCACTGCGTCCCAAGGAGCAGACGCAGGCTTCTGATGAAGACGATGTCATGCTTGAGTCAGAGGATCTATTCACACCTCCCAACGATGTGATCCTGGAGAACAAGCGAAAGCATCCTGTCATTGCTCGTCTCTTCCGGTCCAAAGGCGAGTTTTTCATGGCTACCCGTCCTCATCGTGCGGGAGACTGGTCCCAAGCGGGCGCCATGCTTACCATGACTGGCGGCCGTCCCTGGTTCTGCACCTTGGCCCCCGAGGAGTACGTGACGGGCGACGAAGAGATAGACGGCCTTGTCCAGCACGACATTGCAAAAGGAGGCCAGTGGGGAGACCGTCGTCAAGAGTTGGTGTTCATTGGGGAGAAGATGGATCACTCAGCTCTGGAGGCTATGCTTGATGGGTGCTTGCTCAATGACTCGGAGTTTAAGAAGTGGGAGGCTGTTATGCGTGATGGTGCGGATGAGGATAAGAAACGGGAAATTCTGGAAGGTCTTTTTGAGGATGGATTTCCAGATTGGGCTGGTGAGGATGAAGACGATGAGGGTCACGAAGGGCATGATCATTCCGAACCACGTGGGCTGCGGTCCATTAGCAAGCATCTGCAGCCAATTGCTTAGGTTCTCCTCAAATCCAAATCATACAACTTCAAAGAGCTCTTCTGGGTTCTTGGGCAGACTCTCAGAACTTCAGTACGGTGGCAGTGGGCCGGTGGCACGCAAGTGACCCGAAAGGGATCAAAGGCTAAAGGATCTGGTTTGCGGCATGCCCACTCGCTTATATACCCAAATATCGAACAATACGGCAAAAAGTGTCCCGGTGCAGCGAAAGATTAAGATCGCAACGGGCTTTAACAGTGATTTTCGAGAGGCACTGCCAAGTTAACAAGGGCATTGCGGCTCAAAATCACAGCGCCTTGATTTTGACATCGAATTACCATAAGCGTAATAGACTTCTAGTAAATAACCTGCATAAGATACCTCAACTACAACCGTATTTTCCTCATGAACAGCCTAACTATTTAGGTAATTAGTTGAACTCAGCAGTTTTCAGCAAGGTCTTGCTACCGTTGTAGTGGTAATCAAGGCACACCATGTTTTCTCCCCCACAAGCCGGCCTTACGGAAGCCTTTGTAACAGTACTGACCGCATTTGCTCTTCGAACTTGTCTCTGTGTCGCAGATCCATAAAGAGGATAGCCTTCCGCGAGGCGCTGTATCACGCTTGACTGACTCTAGTTAAAGGTTCTCTAGCCTCTTCGCTCCATAGAGTATCGCGGCCTGCGCGACCGCGGAATGAGACCTTTTTGTGGGCTTTGCAAACCGTCACATTTAGTGAGCTAGTACAGGGATTTGAAATCCTTCGGGGCTCCCCCTCCGGGTTACCCCTTTGAGATGATTGCGCCGGGGCATGTCCTCCGGCGTAAACTTCACCTTGAAACCCTTCGTAAGTTTTGGCGAAAGGGCACCATTGTGAGAAACTGATAAGAAAATTTGTCCATAATAGTTTCCTTGAAGCAGCTATATATGCCAAGTATGCTCCTACAACAGAAATCGTCGAGTCAAGAATATACAGTTTCAAATTTTATATCTTTCAGTTCTCCTTATCTTACCATGGGACACCAACGATGATTCGATTTACCTCCTGCAAGCAGTGAGAGTTGCAGAATTGCCCGTCTTATTAGTCTCAAATACAGACTATATCGCTCCGCACGGTCTCGACTCTCGAGCGCGTTGCTTTCAAAAGTTGCAACCTACAGCCTTTGCGAGACAGGCAGTAAAAAAAGGTCGAAAACTTACAACCTGGCTCGGCAGCTCGCGCATTCCGCACGTAGCAAGTCTTTCATGCAGTATTATTCCGAAAATGAGTGGTCGTGAACCTGAATCTCGATGACCCCCTAGCGCAACTGCGGCTGCGTGGATCCTAACGATGGCACATCAGCCAGCCACCAAAGTAGACAGCCCCTTATTTCCGTCGATGGACGACAGGCTTCATTTCATCCAGCATTAGTGCACCTCACCACGAAAAGCCTCAAAGTTTTTTTTGACCGTTTGACCCAAGCTTCAATGTTTTGACCAGTCTTTTGCGCATCCCAAAGTCTTTTGCGCATCCTAAAGTGAGTGTAAGCAAGGGGTCGGATCATACTCAGTGATGATAAACACGGCTATAAGGATAATAAGACTATCCATGACTGTATGAGCATCTCGAAATAGTCCTAGAAAGGAGATGAGAAGCAAGAAAGAGAGCCTGATGCTAAGATGGAGATCATATCTTGCTGTCGTAGTCGTCAACTGAGAGCGGCAGCAGGAATCACTTTAAACCTTCATAGAGTTAAATCACGACTTGAGTTCTGGTCCCTGAGTCCCTGCCTAGGTTCTCCAAACATCGTGTACTGAGATAATCCGACAGAGACTGCAAAATATCCGTTCATTTCTTAAGGCTCTATGCGAAGCATCCAAGGCCAGGTGGGATAAAATATGATTCTATGCGAAGGAAGACTTCAAGCCTTCTTCTGGATGACGGCACCTCTCCATCATCATGCGGTGATGACCAACGTCGACAACTTACACAGGATCCACTAGACAATTTTGCAAGGATGGCAATATCAAAAAGACATAAATGGCAGAAGAAGCCTAGCTTGGACGTTCCGTATCCCCGCCATATGTACATAGACGCTGCATCTTGCGGGTCAGGACTCAGGACTCGAGACTAATCGAGACGAAACTGTTGATACGACGCACCAACGGCTTTCACCCCCGTTGGATCTGTCTACTGGGGATCCCCCCATGATGACCATCTGCGGTGTCTCCAATGTTTCCATCTTCAACGGCCACGAAGTCACGCGCCCCGTCAACTTGGTCTTTCAAGGGAGCCCAGGCGATATCATCAACACTCATGCCGCCCACGATGATCTTTCCACTCTCGATACCGTGATTGAGGGGACTGGATGTACACTTCTACCAGCATTCGTCGACGCAAATGTCAACATCGCCGCCGCCTACACGGATCTGCGCATGTTTGCCGCGTTCGGCGTCGCGACTGTCCTCGATATGTGCAGCACCACGGCCGAGATCCAAGCGATGCGCGCCATGTCGGACTCGGAGATCGCGATACCCGCCTACTTCGCCTCGGGAATGATTGCCGCTGCTAGAGACGAGCGGACGAAGCAGACGAAGCAGAGAGACTCTCAAGCTCTGCACGAGACCAGGGTGGTGCTCTCGCCGGCTGATGCAGAGGCCTTTGTCGCTTCTCAGATCATTGGACCGGCCAAGGCAGACTACATCCAGGTGCTGGTTGACTCGCCCGGGCTCGACGATGACACGCTGGCAGCCCTTGTGGGCTCAATTCATAGACATGGTAAGTTAGCCATCGCATACGCAACTACGACAGCCGCGTATACTCGCGTGTTACAGGCAGGCTTCGACGTGGTGACTCCAGCGCCGCTCGACGGCATCATCGACTCCCCGACGGCAACGGAGCTGGGCAAGCGAGGCATCGCGTGTATTCCGTCGCTCTGCATGCGGCAGAAGATGATGCCGCACCCTCGCCAAGAGCGCATGCAACCTTCCTTCGCTCATAACCACCCGGACTGGGTATCCTACGACTTCAACAACGCGCTCATCAACGTCAAGAAGCTGCACGAGGCGGGCGTCAAGATCTGCGCCGGCACCAACGCCAACCAAACGTCACGCTGGCCCGTGACCGTCGGCGAGAGCCTGCACGATGAGTTGGAACTGCTCGTGCGTGCGGGCCTGTCCAATATGGATGCGCTGCGGGCCGCGACGTTTGTGCCTGCGAGCGTGTTCAAGATGCTGCGCGATCGCGGCGCACTGCAGCCCGGCTGTCGCGCGGATATGATTCTGCTTGATGGAGATCCTTTGGTCGACATCACTGCGACTAGGAGGATACGCAAGGTTTGGATTCAGGGCATCGAGGTGGAAGCTATGGATAGTTACTAGTCGTGACGTTGACTTGGATAAGGGGCGTGAAAGTGGAGGCGATGAGTAGTTACAAATCGTGAACTCGACTTGGCTGCATCTTCACCCTCTCTGCCTTCTGTTGAATATTGTAGTACGACAACAACTCCGTACTATTTCCTCCCAGAGACGAGGAAGAGGCGAGAATTACCTCTAGCTTCGTGTATAAAGACCTCCTAACTACGTATGTAACGAGCGACGGACATGACGACAATGGATATGTCATGCGGATGTACACCTTGACACCACTTCGGAACTTTCCTTTGCCACGTGGATTTAGATGACGGTTCATCTTCATTCTCGATCCGATTTGCCACCATCTCGGAGGAGCCAGTGGTAGTGTCTTGTGCTGCACCTCCGTCGCAACGGCGGGACATGATGACATGGATTGAATGTCAGTGTCACTCAGTGATGATCCCTGCTACTATTCGTATTAAGTACTGCTTACCAGTAGCGTTCAATCGCTGTTTAGCGTGGAACAGGATACACTGCAGATTTGCGCTTGCTGATGATCTGCGCTGCGAGACTGCGATCATCATCACTTTCACTCAACCTCGGGCTTATCGGTGTCCAAAACATCGCAGTGCCACAAACCCAAAGCTCCTGGAATCTTTTCCACGACCTGCCCTGCATTAGTTATATAAGGTAGGTGACACGCGAGGCAGGCAGAGTTTGCGACGAGTCAAGCAGCGTAGATAATGGGAGAGATTTGACTAAAGTGTTATTGTTCAAACTACGAACAAGGTCGCTCATTGTGACGCCATCCCTACGGATGCAAGTCCGTGCATGTCTCCCGCTGTCAACGCCTCGTTTCGCACTAAGTATAGGTACCAGTAATAAACATAAACACCAGCAGGGGGCCTAGCCTCCACGTCTGCTTGCTGATGGATCACCTCACCTTCTAGAGTTCTTTTGGCGGGTGCTGATATCTCGGCCTTCTCACGCCTCTCCGCCGCGTGCTTCCAATCCCCTACCATGCGGAAACTCATGCCCAAGCTGCACCCGGGGCAGCCTGGGCAGGGCACGGATGGAGCAGCGCCCCCTCCTGGCTCCAGCAAGCGAAAGCGATCCCAGGTTTCGGTTGCCTGCCATAGTAGGTAGCTCTTGGCTGCGTCGATAGGGCCTGAGTGTTGAAGTATTCGTACGGCTGCTAATGGCGCCGTGTAGCGTGCCGGAGGCGCAAGATCAAGGCTAGTCGGCGCTCCCCTCCCCGCCTACGGCTTACACGACGATGAAAGTGTGACTCGCGAGTGTCGAGAGGTGTGAAGCATTGCGTTGCTAACCAAAACGGCTTCCATCAGTGCGACAACCAAAGACCAGCTTGCTCCCCGTGCCTCCATTCGGCATCGCCATGTCGTTTTGCAACTACCGAAGACAGCGTGCAGCGTGATGTGCTGGAGAAGAAGCTGCAAGTCGCCTCCCAAACCGACAACAACTTCAGAACCATCCTCAACCTGCTCCATTCGTCCTCGCACGACGAGTCGACCAGGCTCCTCGACCGGATTCGACAGGCCCCCTCGCTGGACGACTTTATGAAGGCAATTACCGATGCAAGCTTGCTGGTGGCGCCAGGTATGCGGGCGCAAACACCAACTCCGCCGAGTGAGTTGTTGTCGCCTGTTGGTTCCGCGATTTGCCATCTTCCTCCTCGAGCTGTGCAACTCGCATTCTATACGGTAGCTAATTGCGGTTCTTGTTTCTCTTGACGTACAGCTTCTCGAACCATAACTCCGGAGAGTTTCAATAGTGCCTTCTCGCGAGGCATGGCCAGTCTATCACTGGGGTATAGTATAAGACACCTAGCTTCGGTTTCTGGAAGCGTCGGCAGACTGACTGGATAAACAACAGCCAGGAACACTTGACCATCACGGACGCCCTCGTCGCAAAGTTTCCCCGTGGTGTCTTGCCCGTCGCTAAATGGACCGACCTCTCTAATGACAACAGGTATCTCACGCATTTACTAAACTTGTTCTTTACCTGGGACCACACTCTCAGCCATGTCATCGACCGGGGCATGTTCTTGGAGCACTTGATGTTGGAGGCCACAGAAGGGCTGGAATTCTGCTCCAGATTTCTAGTCCATTCAATCCTAGCCATTTCTCATGTATGAGCCACGCTGCGAGCAAGAGGCGAGTAACACGGGTGCCTCGGTGCTGATCATAAGTGCTATTCTAGCTTTACGCCTCGCAGAGCGAGTCGCCCCGTCTCTCGCGCGACTTGTGCCTGAGAGGCCGCGATTTCGCCAAGGCAGCCCTCGAGCTGCTCCAAGTCGGACGGGGCACGCCCTCGATTACCCTACTGCAAGGCCTCGCCATGCTGTGGATGTATGAAGCCAACTATGGCGACAAGATTCGCGCCGAGGCCCTACAGGACGAGCTGTGTGGTGTGCATGAAACCTTAGGTCTCAGCCATCTAGAGATGACGCCTCGCCCCGACACTTCAGATAGACACTGGCAGGCCTTGTCTTTCATCGTTTGGGGTTTCTTCTGTCTCGAAGCGTAAGCTCTTTCGGGCAGCATTGTCGCAAGCAACGAACAATAACATGCAAATGGAAACTGACGACCGTCTGCAGCAAAATCTCCGTGACCTTTTCTCGAGCGATGCGAATTCGCAAGCCGAAGATCACCAGGACTTTCGACTTTGCGAACTCTTCCGTGCTGGCTAACCCCGAAGCGCCCGAGTACTTCTGGTCTCCGTACCCTGATAAGTCGTCCCAAACGCAGGCATCTTTCTTTCGCGAAGTCATTCGCTCCAAGTGTCGCCTAGCCGAGCTGGTTCAAGAAGCATCACCGCTGTTTCTGCTATCGGAACCGGAATCACCAATGCCAAGCTACGATGAGGCGATGGTTATTTATGAGAAACTTCTTTCTTGGAATGCCGATGCTAATCAACGCCATCTGTCCAACACTGGCCTTTTACCTGCAATATCGTTTCTTGAGTAGGTTTTATGCCCACTTGAGTCTATGTTGTGCCATTGAATCTGACGCTGGTGAAGCATAACATATGAGATGGTTGTCCTCAAAATACTTAGCTGCCTATGTCGCTTCCCGTCTCGCGACATCGCCGGAGAAACAGCAGCCTCTACCCGCGCCACGTACGGGTCTTCTATCATCTCCAACCTTTGGCTATATCGAGTTGCTTATGGCCTCCGCCACGAGTATTGGCTCATGCAGGCTTGTTTTTCGGCTTCCACGTCGGTCGTATACAACCTCGGAAATAACTCAACTCTGCCCAAAGCGTTCTTCAGGTCGTGCCAACTACTGTACGAGATGGGAGAGTATCTACCCGTCGCAAATGAGTGTCTTTTGGTTATCAAGACACTTGTCCATTGCTACGCTATCGATCTCCCCAAGGCGTGTAGCATCATCTTCGTTAAATTGGGCGTTCGGACTGGACGCACGACTGTCCAGGGCGTCAAGCTGCTTCCACTCGAAACAGGTATAGACGGTCCCGACCATGTGTCATTTGTAGGGTCGTCGTATGACGTTGTCTTTTCGGGTCAGATTGCGAGTGTTCGAAATCTCCACAAGGGGCCATCAGCACCTGGCATGAATGGAGGGCGCTGAAGCTTTCCATCGATCTGCTTATACCATAGCTCTATCTAGACTATCAGTATAGCATATTTGGAGAGACATACGCTGTGGGTTTGAATTTAAATCCATAGAAGGGGAAGCTTTAAGCTGGGTATTCTGAATTTACCAGCTGTAGTAGCCACGATCCCGAGATCGATTTCAGCTTACGACATCTAAGAATAGTTAGATCTTCAGAACGGTTATTATTCGTATTTATGCAAAACAGACTTTATAACCTCAATTCTAAGAGTGCTGCTCCTCTGGTTGCGTAGGTATTCATACACAATCTCTCACCTGGTTCTTGAACTATGCTTATAAAGAGGCGGCTAGTATGGGGGAATAGGCGCGCTACTCTCAAGTCTTTTGGAACTTCAATTTGCGACTCGCCATGAACACAGTTTAGCATTGCAGAGCCCAGTCTGAGATCCCACATTTAATATCCATAAAACTCCAGTCGTTTTGGGTTCTGAAGACCAATGTAAAGACATGACTGTTCCAGAAGCGACGCCGTCATACGCTGGCGTTGCGGTAAACATCTCCCCTCGCAACACGTTCGACTGGCTCTTCAGCAACCCATTCGAGCGCGAAAGCGAATACACTCCAAAGCAACAGACTGTGCCGCGAATACCGGACGATCAGCCCATCTTTGTTGACCATGAGAGCGGTGCGTTGTCGCGATGAAGCGGGAATAGATAGGCTGAACCCGCCATGACTTTACTAGTCGCTGATCAAACTCTCAGATCGCGCCCTCACTTACTCGCAACTGAGAAACGATGCACTCGCCTTCGCCGCGGGCCTTCAGGCTCTGGGACTAGATGCTGAGGATCTTCAGACGCTTCCGCCGACACCGACATGTGTGCGGCCCGAGGTTGCGCCCGTGGTGCTCATCCAGCTCCCTAATTGTTTACCATTCGCAACGGCATTCATGGGGACTTTGGCTTCAGGTCTCACGTCGACGTTGATTTCCCCAGCGTTGAAGACTAAAGAGATTGCGTGGGTCCTGCAAAATGCTCGCCCGCGGGTTATCATTACCGCAAAGCCATTTATGGAGGCCATGCAACAAGCGCTTCTGGCACAGGACGACCAAGCTTACTTTAGCAGGATCCCCGTTTACTCCGTGGACTTGGCTGGCGACACGTACCCGTTGCCTCACGACGAAGTCTCCGTCGAGGACTGGAGAGCGCTGCTACTAACAGCCACGCCGCGCTCCGTTCACACGGCGTCCAGGTTTTCTCCCGAGCAAGCCCTCACGCGAACGGCAGTCATTCTTTGGTCGTCGGGAACTTCTGGCCGATCCAAGGGCGTGCTTCTGTCGCATCATGCGCTGAACTTCTCGGCAGCTTCGCTCTGGCACGACGCCGATTTCTACGGCCGCCAGCCTCAGCGGTGGCTGGGATACGTGCCCTTCTTCCATGTCTTTGGCTTGACGAATGCCTTCCTCTTGGCCGTTAGCACTGGGTCGACTGTCTACACGATGCCAACGTTCAAGCTTGACGCCGTTCTCGCTGCGATTCCGGAGAGGAAGATCACCTACCTGCACATGGCGCCGCCTGTGGCTGTAATCCTCGCCAAATCACCTGCTGTAGAGCCGTTTGCGAGTCGGGACAGTAGTGGCCGCAACGCTTTCGACAGCGTTGTAGGAGGCGTGACCGGGGGAGCGCCGCTTGGCCACGAGATCGTCGCGCAGGTCTATCGCCGTCTAGGTTTTCTCGTGCGGATGGGATACGGGCTTTCCGAGGCCTGCAGCGTCACAGTGCAGAGGGGCCTAGGCGAAGAGGACATGCGAGCCTTCAGAAACGATACAGGTCGACCACATTGGGGCGTCGAGCTGATGATTGTCGCGGATGGAAACAACTGGGAAGACAAGATTACCACGGCTGCACCAGTGGGTTCCTCCGGCGAGGTCCTCGTCCGCTCACCAGCTCTCATGAGCGCATATATCCCCAGCCAGGGCCTCAACTGGGGATCATCCCCGAATATGAGCGCCACAACCGAGTCATTAACACCAGACGGGTGGCTACGCACCGGCGACGTAGGAAACCTCGACATAAATGGCATCCTCGTCATCACCGATCGTATCAAAGAGCTCATCAAAGTCCGCGCATTCCAAGTCGCCCCCGCCGAACTCGAAGCACTTCTCTGCAGCAGCGCTGCCGTCGCCGACGCAGGCGTCGTGGGCATCTACGATAGCTCAGAAGCGACAGAGTGGCCGGTCGCCTATGTCGTTGCCGCGGACAAGACGAGCTCGCCGCAGCGGCTTGAGGCCCTGGGTCTTGAGCTGAAGGCTTTGGTTGAGGAGCATACTGCGCGGTATAAGTGGCTGGTGGGAGGGGTTGTGTTTGTCGAGGAGATACCAAAGTCACCTAGTGGGAAAATTCTGCGGAGGGTTATGAAGGAGGGTGGTGTGAAGGGGTATGAAGTGAAGTTGTACCAGCGCAGAAAGCGGCATGAGAAGCTGTGAGGTCGCAGTACTCGATCCGAGTCCACCAAGTACTGTGACAACATCATTACACATGTATGTGTTGCATTGTTCTCATTCATCTTGTATAACATATTGTCCATATTATTTTTGTATATAACGGAATGATCTCTGGGAACTGCATTTCGCTCAACATAGATCTTGTCGTCATATACCGGGAAATGCATAGCATTTAGAAAGTCATATTACTCAGTCGAGTAGTCATTTTGAATCCGGGTCTGCCGCTCTCTTGTTTTGACGTTTGGCTCATGTAAACATTGGATTGCTGCCGAACGAGGTCCGGCCCTATTCACCCATCTCCGGAGCCGAAGTGGATCACAAGCCGGCCCTGCCTCCGTGCCGGGTCCTTCAAAGCATTTCCCCAGCGATTGTTTGTGTAAAGTACGACCCTATGACTGCAATCTTTGCATGACTAGCCATACAATTCAGAGAAAACGGTGTCCCTTGCTTCCTTGGACAGCAACTCGCGATGCATAAACCCCTGACTCGGCCCCTGACCCCATCCTGGGCCGCTCATCGGATACGCCATGGGTACACCATCAGGTATATGGCCCGAGGCTAGCTCAAACGGACAGAACACCACACTTCCAGCGGCATCGTTTTGCTTCGCCATCAGCGGCCCCTTTATCTCCATCTGCTTTATCAGTCCTTGGACCTAGAGGTCATATTGTCAGCTGAGTCTAGGCTCACAGCCTTGGCGGCGTGGGGAGGTTTGGTCTACCTTGAGCAAAGCGGACGGATCGATGCCCGTCTTTTGTTGCTCATGCGCCATTTGCACTGCGAGTGACGCAGTTACGGGGTTCTGGTGGCCGATGGCCATCATAAGATCCATCAGCGACGCCATCCTCTCTTCGCTCTGTCGGTTCCGCGTCTCTATAAAGTTCTCCAGAAACACAAATGCAGCCATGTAAGCCGCGAAGGCAACAAATGGATTGCGGAACATGGCCGTGACATCCACCAGGGATGCAACGATGTCAAATATTTCCTGCGCGGCCAGAAGGAGCCTCGACTGCGTGCCAGAGAGGATTCCCTGTGGCAGGTTGAATTGTTTCGCCCTCGCTACGCCTACTCGGTGGAGACATATGGTTGCCGTATGGAGTTGGAGGTTGATGAAGACGGCATCGTGGTTGTTGGCGTTTTCGGGACAGCGGAGACTGTCTGGCAGACTCACGAATGCACTGGCAAGACCGTTGTTGAGGTCTTGATGACGGGTCCAGAACACACTCTTCTGCATGTCTGTAGGATTGGGGTCGGGGTGGTCGCTGTAGGTATGGTCGAGACACTCATGGAGAAGATGTACTGCCAAAATCCGGCAGGCGAATGCGGAATACCTGGTGTTGTTGTGGTTGAGGGCTTCTTCGAGAGTGGTAGATGGCTCCTCGATTGCGACTTGGAACGCTTCCTCTGATGCTGGTAATAAAGTTTGTATCTATTGCTGTTAGTCGACCATCAAATCCCTGTATGAACCTATTCTTACACGTTGAGCATTCATCAAGTTCGGCCATCCCGTCGTACCACTTGCGCCTCTATCGTTGCAAAATATGGTCCACAGAGTGCGACGCCGCTCCTCCTGTTCACACCAGTCTTTCGGCGGTGGTAGAGTAGGGCCTAGGCTAGCTTCTCCATCGATTTGATGTAGACCTAAGATCTGAGCCAAACGGACGCATCTCGAAGTGCTCATTGATGCGCGAGAGAACCACATGCTCTGCACCTCGAAGTGGCCTAAAAGAACCCAGCACTGGGCATGTGCGAGAGTGACGAAATGCTCACCATCGCCCTGCGTCATGGTTCATCAGCTTGGCTTGCCCTCAAGTTGGTCTCGACTAACCCTCATCTCATCAGCTTCAACGTAGTGACGAGACCTTCGATAAAAGACCTCTGCAAGCTTGCTGTATGTTGGCGACAGAGCAGCGGCCAAGGCCATGACGGCGTATTGTAGGCACATAGGTGGCTGCATGTGGGGTGGAAGATACAGCGAGGCGAGATATCGTGATGGATGCAGCATAGGAGCTTCAGAATGAAGGCTTTCGAAGTATAAGTTGGTGCTGAATGGGTTAGTTGTGAGACGTCAAAGCTAGTGAAGCAGCATACAGCTCGTCGATCATCGACTGCGGAGGGAGTTGTTCGAAGCGACCAGTCCCTATCAACTCGTCTTCCGGCGCATGAAGCTTCTGAGGAGACTGTGACTCCATAGACTGAGTCTTCAGTCGATGCTCCAATGCCACTGACATGATGCTTCATCAGCATTGCAAAGGCGTAAGCGGCAGTATTGCAGCGTCACCTACTCAGCCTGGCTTCCAACTCCTGCACTCGGGGCCTCGTCGCCGTGATCACGGGCCGTTTTCTCGACGATGGATATTGGCATTTCTCTCGGGAGCTGCCGCAGCGAGTGCATGCTGGCTTGACGCGATCACACTTCAATTTGCGGCTGCGGCACTGATAGCAGTTGAACGGCATGACGCCATCATCGGGTTCGTTGGGGGCGTCGGACATGACTGCCAAGGCTTCTTAGGGAGTCCGAGAGATAAGTAGTACAACACGATAAGAAGCTTAGCTACGAACTATCGCCATGTGGCATGGAGAGATGAGATATTCGTCGAAGTGAAGAGAGCCAGGTTGTTGCTAGATCTAAATAGTGGATGCGACGCCAAGTTCTCGGATCTCGGGACTTCAGCGCTAAATCTGCGTTTCCCCATGCACTCCACTAACAGCCACTAACAGTTCGTGGAGAGGGCCAGAAAGATCTTGATAACTGATTTGATACTGTAAAACTGTGTAAATGAGGACGTTGTGAGGACCTAGCTCAGGCATGTCTTCTTCGAAACGTCGAAATGAATTCCCACTGTAGCCAACTTACGTTGTTATAACATGCACAGAATTAACGACTTGGACCAGTTACCGTTTGCTTCATATTCAATGTCAAAGATAACTGTAAGTTGTGCGTAGAAAATATCAATTGCACATAACTTTATATAAACCAGCCCCTTATAGTCTTGAATCCTAAGGAATGCCATACTATCGGTCAAACATCAAAACAGAATCCATAAATTCCAACCATCCATCAACCCGACGATCTAATCCGTAAACCCCATCCATGCAGCTATCCAAGAGTAAATGAAAATGAATCCTGTCCTTGATCCTCTATTTTCCTGTCAACTCTCTACAGCTTGAAGCCGCCGTTAGGGTTGGGGTTAGCGATGACCTCGCCACCCTGCTCATAGCCTGGAATGACGGAAACGCCAGTGCCAGCAGCAAGCTCCTTGTGGCGGGCGAGGCTGAAGTCCTGGTTGTTGAAGTTCTGGTTGATGACACCCGTCATGCCGTTCTGGCAGTGGTTTCCAACCTGCTGAGCGCAGTAGTACCAGATAGGCGTCTTATCTTCGACGACAAGCTGGAACACATTCTCGGACTGGCCCGCGGGCGTGACAAAGTTGAAGCCAGAGAAGAATCCCGTGCCGTCGGCGAGGGGCTTGCAGGGCTCGCCGAAGCTGGACTGCGCAACGGAGTGGTTCTTGGGGAGGAAGTGCCACTCGACGATGTCGCCGATCTCAGCGACAACGTTATCGGGGTCGAAACGTAGGCCTGCGAGACCCGCGACGACGGAGTGTGTCACACCCGTGAACTCGACGGTGCTGCAGGCTTCCTCGGGTTCCGTGGGAGTGGGTGCGGCGGAAACGCTGGCGATGAATAGGAGAGCGGCGGAGAAGGTCTTGAAGGAAAGCATCTTGGCGGTTGATGGTTTTGGGGTGGAAAGAGACTTGAGTAGTTGAGTGTTGAAGTCGAGATATAAGACTAACAGGTAATTGGAGGCTTGGCTGTGGTTGTTGTGGAGTGTTGGTGGGTTGATGTGATGCTGTTGGTGAAGTTGTTGGTGATGATGAGAATGTGTATTTGATCGAGCTACCCATCCCGTTATATAGGCCATTCTTCAATTTCCACGAACATTAAGACTCCGTTGATAGACCATGACCAAGCTCCATCCGCCATCCAAAATCCATCGCAGCCGACCTCACTGCGCTTCCTCCGCCCTACTCTCACCTCACCTCAGCCGCCACGAGATGCCCGCGCCCATCACCACAACTTAGACTACAAGTCCCGGATGGTGTCTTCTCCGCGCCCAAGTTAGCACCACTGCCCGCTGCACAAGTAAATCTCCGACCATCTATCATTGGATAGAGCCCATGCACAGGCTGACGCCGTAGCGGTGCTGGAGGAGAAATGTCAGCATGGCTCAGCCCCCAGCTGCTGCGCCCCCGCGGTTGTGTCTCCGAGGCTCTGGATCTGGGGAATTGGGAAGCGGCCGACCCTGGGGATTTGGAAACAGTCAGCGCGTCTATTTTAGAAGCTTTGAAACTTATGTTTATAAGGTTTGAAGGATTTATCATCCACGTGGTTTTGAGTGGTTGGGTACTTACAGCTGAGCCTGCGATTGTGCTCCTTTGTAAATGGCAAGCTTCAACAAAGCTATTTTGAGTTTAACAACCAGGACTACTGTAGATACGTAAAAGCCCAAGTTGTCTTTTAATCGAGAATGAGCTTCCGCTCACTGCGAAAGCCTCAATCAAAAGGGGACGCAATAAGATAACGAGTGGTCTTCGTAGGGTTCTTGTCAAACACGCTGCGCACCACAGATTCACAGTCCCTCTGAATAGCGTACTCAAATCCGTACTCCAGGTTCCGAAAGAGTTATTTTCAACGTCTGACTTGGCCTACGGAACTTTGGGATATATCATCAACTGGTGTGAGACAACATCCGCATGATACAAGTAATCGAGGGTTACTTCTTCCATCATCTTTGATGCATCATGCATGCAGCCTTACTCCTCAGCCTTGAAACCCGTTCCAATTCGCTTCCTGATCTCCGCAATATTACCATGACCCTTTTCCATGAAACCATCATAGGCCAGCCGATATACATGCAAGTCTCCTGTAAACAGCATACGCTTATCCGCCCACCCCGTCAGCTTCCGAATCTTCTCACTCCCGACCCACTGGCTAAAGCTGAAGACAAAATGCAGTCCTGCAGGAAAAGACGAAAGGGCCTCGCTGGCGGGCACAAACTCCACCCCGCCGGTGAACCCATACTCCGTTGCAAGTGCTGATGCCACCTCGGCCAGCGTCTCGTACCTGTGGGCGGAGATGTTGAAGAACTGGCCCGCCACGGCGGATCGGTCGGCGTGTTCGGCGAGAGAGAGGTAAGCTTCTGCGCAGTCATCGACGTGTGTGGCATGTAGGATGCTGTTTGCGTTTCCGGGGATCCTCAGCGTCTTGGATCCTGATTTTGTCTCGGCTTCTGCGAAGTCTAACATGGCACCGTAGTAGCTGCTGGAATACCCAAATACGTTGGTGGGTCGGATGACAGCAGCGTCGAACAAGTTGCTGTACTCAAATACTCGAGGACAGTTTTGTGTACGTTCTTCAAGAAGTTCAGGACCGTTTAGTGGTGAGCTTTCTGTATGTGGGCTGAGGTCTGCATCTCCGTGGAGGCTTGTTGTGCCGTAGTCCTTGCACCCAGACGACCACAACACCAAGGGGCGAACACCATTCTCGTTGCTCTTTTTTGCGAGCTTCTGGACAAGAAGGATCACTTCCTCAAAATGCGCAGCATAGCCGGGGATCTTCTCGGTGCAGCTGACGATCACGTCAAAGGTCGAAGCTCGCGTGAAGAGTGTATCCAGGAATTGCAAGTCTGTGTAAGTGCCCACCACAGGCTCAACCTCTTGGAGAATTAGTTCCTGCGATGCTTTGGGGTTCCTAATGAGGCCAAAGGTACGCCAGCCTGCACGGACAAAGGCCCTGCAGACGGCGGATCCTATGTAACCGTTGGCGCCGGTGACGAGAACATTGCGGGTTGGATTGGACGAGCTGTTGATGGGGGACATGCTGCCAGATAGGATAGCCTTCGCCCTGTCCATGAATGATAAACCGGTAATAAGACTGCGGCTTTTATATCTAGTACATTCGTAATTGCTGAATACTTTCCAATCTATAACTTCTCTCCTGTTGTAAGAACTGTCGATTTTTGCCACTGATCTTCAACGTTAACATGTTGCGACATTTGTCATCATTGCCTCGACTGACCTTTATGGTCGGATATTGATAAGCTGCGGGATGTAATGAACCCGACTTCCATTGAAAATACAGAAATCATAATTTTTAGCATTTAGTAGTCTCGACTCTCGATATTCTTCAAGGATACGGACAACAGGAGCATGCGAGTCACCGCATTTGATGATACCACTGAACTATTTCCAACCACCATAGCCCAGCTCCCTATGAGAACTGGCCTGCTCAGTAACCAAAGAAACTGTTTCATTACTGACTGATATTCAAACTTGTTTTGAACAACTATAACTGTGTTGTACTTCAATGCAAAAGGAATGTGTTATAATGGGGCAACTCCTGGGTGGTCGAGGAAGAGTCTCCCCCCCTAACATAAAAGGGGCCAGCTCGATGGCTGCCACCATCATAGCTGCCAAGAACCCGTTTGCAGACGGGAACAAAATCTATTTCTGGGTCACCATCGACTGCCACAACCGAGACGTTCAGCTTTTGTTGCCATTTTGTCAAAACCGTTTCGTCCATGGGGCCTTGAATATTGATTGCAGAGAGTGACGGTAGTTTCTTCAACAGGGCGAGGGTGGTATCCAAGATGCCTTGATCCTTGAGTCGTCTAAAGTTCTCGGCTTCACCACTGATGAAAAGTTTCAGGTAGACCAGATTGGGTAGATTCGAGAAGACGGTCTCTACCGTCCGCTTCACACTGGCGAAAGTCCTCTTGAAGAATCCCTTGAAAACGGGGTCTTGGGGGCGTAGGGGTCCGACTCCATCCTCAAACCTGAATACCAGCTTCCGGATATTCTGTGCAATAGAGAAGTTCAAGAATTTCTGCGTGAGGCATTGTGAAATTAAGCGTTCTGGATGCTTAGGCTCGCCAGAGTAGTGGCCATAATTGTAGGCGATGTGGAAGTAGGACTTCCTCCAAAAGATGCAGCCTAGTTCGTCCCGTATCTGCCTGCATGAAGCCATGAGATTGAGAAGTGACCAAAGGCCCTTTGCCTTTCTGTCCCTCTTGCGCACCCTGTGGAACATTATGTCGTAGTCTAGAATCCACCTGGATAGGCTGGCGATTTCTTGGCCCATTTTACGGCTTGGAATATGGCCAGCGCAGACACAGAAGCCTCTGAAGCCGTCTTGGTATGGGGATGTCCTGGGACACAGCATTGCAGCCTCTGTGTGGATCCATAACTTGATATTTGCCCATTCTATCAACTCGCTGTAGATGGAGTTGCGAACTTCGAGTGGGAGGCTGAGTAGAGTCGAATGGCAGTTAAGGGCATCGTGGGTGGTCTCGATTGCGAGCCCCTGCGCAGCTATTCTATCGGATTTCCGGGTGCTCTGTGATGCTGCGCTTTTCGTGCTCGTCTTACTTGGTCGTTTGCTGATCTTCGCATTTGATCGGCGCTTGGCTTTAGGCATGGCTTCGTCTGCTACTAGTAATGAGTGAGCTGCAGGTCCATGGTACCCAATAAAAGTGTGGGCAATAAAGGAAAGAAGACAGTACAAGTCGTTCAACTGGCAATACCACAGACTAGCATCCATACATGTGGTTGAAATTAGGGCAGAGAGTACCCACGGTGTTGACGCCAAAGGATAATTATAGTCAGTTGGTGGATATTGATCCGTGGCGAACTTGTCGCAAAATGACGGTCGATAGATAATGTAGCAGGAATTATCCATGGATTGGAGGAAGAGGCTGTGGACGTTGTGTTGAGTCTTTTGTGAGAACCCCCGTATGTTATATATATAAGGTAGGTAAAGTCCAGCTCTGCGGGAGGCATGAGGACAAGGCTTTCGCGCGGGCGTTTTGTTTGAGCTTGGCGGCCTGCATACGACAGGCCACAAGGCGTCTATGAGGCGTCAAGCTGCCAATAGTATCGAGCTGGAACCCGAAGTGGAAGAAGTTGGGTTACACCACATGTACTTGTTGCTGCGCCTCCAGCCAAGACATCCGTTATTGGCAAACGTTGTTTGCTGCGGGTAAAGGCAGGTAGGAAAGTGACCCCTCTAAAATGACTACTCATACAATCTAAATCCTCTCATACAGTATGATGGTACACTATCAGCACATGGATATTACAGCAGATCTCCCGAAATCCCACAGCTAACCAGGGAAACATTACACCTTTGCCCGCTCTCCAAAGGATTGCCTCATATACCTCTCCGCATCCTCAAGTCGCTGCGTCAGCACCGCATCATACGGAGGAGACTCCATAACGGCCATGACAAAGGCTCCCTGGGCACCCCAAGTGCAGCCGTGCAAATGGTCTCGGATCTGAACCAGCAGGTCTCGAACATCTTCATCCGCATAGAGCCCGACCGACTTCATCTCCTCCAGCATTTCGAACGCAGACGAGGCGTCACCGAAACGGTTCCAGTGAATGCGGGCGAGCCTTGCGAGAAAGGGCGTGGAAACTCCGAGTACGAAGGAGGGAAGCCCGAGCGATCTGATGCGTGGGAGGATCTTGAAAGCAAGAGGTGATGGCAGCGGGAAGGCGGTATCGAGTAGGTCGAGTCCGGTGGTAATGAAGTGAGAGTAGAGAGGTCCATGAACATCCATGATGAGTTTTTCCTCGGTCGCTTTCAAGCCATCCTTATTAGGCTCTCCCGAAGCAGCCAACACAGCAGCCTGCCCCTGCAGTTCCGCCGGCGAGAGAGATTGGAGAGGTGCTTTTGGTGTTGCTAACTTCTTCGACTTTCTTGTTGTTTTCGGCTTGGGGACAGCGGCAATACGGCCCGTGATGTCAAGCTTTCTGGGCAACGAGAAGACCTCCTTCTCCATGACCTCCCACAATTCAACGTCGTTTACGCAGCTTCCCATCAATGTCGCGACCCGCTGCTTCTCAGCCTCCCTAACCCTTTCGTAGCGAGCCCACTCAGCCAGTTTGGTGGCCTCTTCGGCATCCAATTTAGTCATGTCGCGTAGTTTCGTCTTGGGTCGCTGCGGCGCCAGTTCGAACTTGCCCAGGGCCAACTCAGCCGCCTTCCGTAGAGACTTGGGATACCGCTGCAAGAACTCTTCGCCAAACTGCGTCACGCGGACCTGTTCCATAATTGAAGTAGCTGGCCTTTTCTGGTCAAATCCCTGCCCGGCCAGTTGAGAATGGGCGCCCTGCTTGAACCGGTTGAGGGGGTCGTTTGACTGGGCATCAGGCGCTTCCGGGCGCTTCTTCGCCTTTGGCATCCTGCCCTGGGAGATCTCATCGAAAATGCCTTTGAACACCTCGGCCTCGGACGGGGTGATTGTCGATTGCGGGCCTTCGGCACCGTCTTCTGCGTCCACGGCGTTGATGTGATCCTCCTCATCCAGCTCAAAGGGGATGGAGTTGTCGGACCTGATGAGCTTGGCCGTCTCAACTGCGTAAGTCCTCCGCTGAAAGAACAACCGAATGGGCGGTATGGGGACTCTGCATCCCCGCTGCAGAGTCCGGGTCTGGTAAAGAAAGGGCAGATAACTAGACGCCATGGTTATAGCCTGGCGCATGTCTCTTCCAAGGTCATTGAAGATGGCAATGGTCGAAAATTTGGAGGGACATTTGAGCCTGGGCAATGAGGGTTAAACCTCGGCAAAACTTATGAAGCCGAGCACGCCGTACGAATACACAATGCTTAAAGCTCGTAAAACAGTAGAGTTAGTTATTGAAAGCGATCCCTAGAATGGGTTTTCGAGGAATACATTGTCTCTGTATTCGTCTTATACTTAGGCCTAGATCAAGAGTATTCAGAAGGCGATGCGGGAAAGCTAGACTTCTGCAATGCATGGATTTCTTTCCCAGCCCCACTTGGCGAGGTGCTGCCTGCTCGTGATTTCGCGACTAATAATGTTGGCAGTAATTAAACCAAGCGCGCTCGCGCGCGCGTGCCTGCGCGTGCACGTCACCAGCTTCATCTTTCACACTCCTTGTCACCACCACCAAACGGGTCAATTGCCACATTCCGACTTCTACTGCGACACAGGCTGCAGTTGTTCTGCGTTTACCTTGAAATCCTTTTTTACTCCCTTCCAGCTACCATGGCGTCTTCTACAGAGATCACGCCCATAAGCGCCTTCGAGCGCAAGCGACGCGAGAATATCGCCGTCAATGAGGCGCTCCTGGCTAGTTCAGCGAAAGCTGCCCAGAAGATGATCATCAAAACACCTATAACAGCAAAACCGACGCCACCGAAGCGAAAACCAGCAGCAACACCCACACGACAGCAACCTTCGCGAACGACACGGAAGAGCTCTCGACTAGCCGGGCTAGACGCCGACAACGAAACCCTTAAACGAAAGTACGAGGTTGAGGTGGAGACAGAAGCGGCCAAATCCAAGGCGAAGCGAATGCGAGTTAGCGGTGATCTCAACTTGGGAGATATCGTTGTGGAAGGAAAGAAATGGGGAAGTGGCCTTGACGGTCTTAAAGGCATCGTCCGCGGCGCACGCCCCGGGGAACGAACCTTCACAGAGGATGATGTGAAGGAGACGACAGACAAGAGTCTGAAAGAATTGCGTTTGCGGATGAGTGGTTTAGAGCTATACGAGCATTGGGCTCCGAGTGGTGGGCCGTCCCCGAATCCCCCTTCGAAGCTGTCACTGACCACGTTCTCAGAGATCAAGATAACGCCACAAAGAGTGTATGCATTAGGCTTTCACCCAATTGCAGAAAAGCCAATCGTATTTGCTGGCGACAAGGAAGGCGCCATGGGCGTATTTGACGCCTCGCAGACGGCGCCCGAGGTGACGGACGACGATGCCGATCAAGAAGCCGATCCCATCATTTCGGCCTTCAAAACACACAGCAGAACGATCTCGTCATTCGTCTTCTCCCCTGTAGACGATAATGCCGTTTATACATCCTCGTATGACTCGTCGATCAGGAAAATGGATCTGGGGAAGGAAACCTCAGTCCAGATATATGCTCCTCGTGACGCCAAAGAGGAAATGCCATTCTCGGCTCTCGACATGGCGCACTCTGAACCAAACTTACTCTATTTTTCGACCCTTGATGGCAGTGTAGGCCGATACGACATCCGGACACCTGGGGAGGCAGAGCTTTGGAGCCTCTCCGTTTCGAAAATCGGTGGCTTCTCCATCCACCCTTTACAGCCTCATTTGCTTGCAACGGCTTCTCTAGATCGCACCCTGAAAATTTGGGACTTACGGAAAATCAGTGGAAAGGGAGATTTGCGACACCCGGCTTTGCTTGGAGAGCACGAGTCACGCCTTTCCGTGTCCCATGCGTCGTGGAGTGCAGGCGGCCATATCGCGACATCGTCGTACGACGATACTATAAAGATTCACAGCTTCGCAGATGCGTCTAGCTGGAAGGCAGGACACGATATCAGCGCCACAAGCATGGAGCCCGTGCGCAAGGTTTCGCATAACAACCAGACCGGGCGATGGGTGACAATTTTGAAGCCTCAGTGGCAGAAACGTCCACAGGATGGGATCCAGAAGTTCGTCATTGGCAACATGAACCGATTCGTCGACGTTTTTGCATCTGACGGAAGTCAACTGGCGCAACTTGGCGGAGAAGGGATCTCTGCTGTGCCGGCAGTAGCACACTTTCATCCGACGCAGGATTGGGTCGCCGGTGCAACGGCGAGTGGAAAGTTGTGTCTGTGGCAATGATGCGCCAACGGCACTTTGGTTTAAAATCCGGGTTTGCAGTGTGTTTATAGAGTCCTATGTGTACGAAACGTGGGAGGACTTTTTCCAGGCGCTTGCGACTGATGATTGCTGGTATTGGACATCCCGTGTTGAAAGGGCAGGCGATTGGCGCACGAAGTATCACGAATATAACATGGCTGTCTGACAATCGGATTAGACCAGGAACTGTAAGCAAAGCTCTGCAGGGGTTCAGGGCACCGCCACGGAATCTTACCTCCACGTACTCACTGTGAAGTCAAACTAAGTAGCTCAACGGATTTGAGATCATCTTTTCTTCGGTTTCTCCACCGAGGGCTGTTTCGAGTGCTCGTCTTTGTGTTGCTCCACTCCGCTCCCATGCTCCATCGCAACATGAACTTGGGATGGATATCGGCGTCAGGTCAGTCCTCGACAGCTGCAGCCTCGGCCAACTGTGGGTCAAAAAACACTCCGAGGAAGCAAAGTGACCCCTTGTATTTTCAATGGAACCTGCTGTAGATTCGACGGGGCCAGATGATGCTCTCCGTCTGCGTGCAAGGGGTGGCACGATGCCCGTGGAGCTTCTCATGGCTCTTATCATCAGCATCAGGCGCCCGCTGCTTGCATGTGACGGCCCTGAGCCAAACCAACAGGGTCAGGCCGGTCAGGCCCCGGTTGCAGCTCGCCCCGCTGGCGTCATTCCCCAATCGATAAGCCATCCCTTCGAGTGCCGTAAGGCAGCTTTTTTATACTTGCAGGGTTCCTGGCCAATGAGGGATGCGGGGATAACAGGTATATTAAAATTGTCATTTTGCCTGCTAATTTAGCCTGTGATAGAAGTACTAGTAATTTCCTTTTCTATATAGCGCAATATCACACTTATTATAGCTATGCTAGGTCTTCGTCGGCTTGTTATAATTAAGGGTGTTTTTAGTTATATTACTTAAAGGGGCTTTTAAAGGCATCTTTTTTAATTATAACCTTAAATTATTATATTATAAGCCCTAATAGCTGAGGCAAGTAGAAGCTTTCCTCTGGAAGATATATTAATACTATTAAATAGGTATAAATATATTACTAGCTTAATATCTCTTTCTAAATTAAGTTATTAATATATAAATTTTAATAATATTATTAATAAGTTGCTGCCACTACTAACTTTAACTGCGGCAAGAGGCCTAGCTAGGCTAGCTATAGGACTATAGAATAAAGCTGTTTATAAGTACTATATCTAAGAGGAAGGTCTATACTAATACTTACTAACTATTGCAGCGAATTAAATAATTATATTTTTAATAAGAATATAGCTAATCACCGCAGTTAATGCTATTTATCTTATTATTATATTAGGCCCTAATAGAAGGGATAGGGAATTTCTTTTACTAGTTATTACTAAAGAAGGCTTTAATTAGTCAGGCTTATAGCTCTTCTATAGTAAGCTTCTAATAGGAATAAACCTAACTAAAGGTCTGAAATTAGTATATTATATTTAAATAGATTTTCCTGTCTAAATAGGCTAACTAATTTAAGCTATTAACCTCTCTCGTATATAACTTACTAGTCTATCTTATCTATTTAAACTACTTAATAACTTCCCCCCTATTAAAATACTTAGCTTATTTTAAGTAATAATTTATTTAAAGTAATATTTAAGCTATTATTACTAAATCTATATTCTTATTACTGCTCTTATCTAAGTTAGTCTTATTCTTTATATTCTTATTCTCTTTCTTAATTAGATATTTCTCTATCTTAGTTATAAGGTCTTATAAAATACTTCTAAGTACTAAGTTATCTGCTATAATTAATTATATTTATCTTATTATATTGCGATTTTCTTATATAATTTTATTAAAGTAGAGGCGATATTTAAGTAATTAGTTATATATAATATATAATCTTATACTAATTTACTTATAAATCTTATTATTTATATTAAGTAGAGCTACTATGTTTTAAATTTTATTAATAATATAGCTAAGAATATTAGTTATCTATATTAGTATTTCTTTAATTAGTTTTATCTATATAATAAATAACTTTCTTAACTGCTTAACTTATTTCTTTATATTCTTAAACTTATTATTTATATCTTTACTATACTTATAAATATATTAGGCTATAATACGCTTCTAATCTCTCTAATAGATTAGTTAGGCTATCTCCTCTATAAGGTTCTTAATTACTAATTTTTCTATTATCTTATTATTATTATTACTTATTATTATATCTATTAAATTAAGCTAAGTATTATTTATATAAAAGTCCTTTCTAGTAATTATCTTAGTAATTTTAACTTACTATTTAATAATTTTAGGTATAGGCTTAAAGACTAGTTTAGTATACTAGATATCCTATATTACTATTACTAATTAAATTAGATAGATAGTTAATAGGACTTTCTTTACTAGTATTTTATAGCTCTTATTCTATTTAATATATTAAATCTTATTTTATATATTTTAATTATAGTTTGCTATAAGTTTAATTATTATATTAGATAGGATTAATTATTATAATACCTTTAATAGTATATTGCAGTTTATTATATTAAGTTAAAAGAATATATATACTGCTAAAGTATATAGTAGTTTTAAAAGCAGAATATAATAGACTCTATTAGAGTTCTGTTTTATAAGGTTATTATACTTATATAGTAAGTTAGTTATAGTTTTCTAGCCTCTTTATATAATAACTAATTTAGCTAATAAAACTAATAGGTACTTTATCTCTTTAATAAAATCTTTATAAAGCGCTTTATTTTTAGCTAGTATAAGATTAAAAAACTATATAATTCTCTTTACTATAAATTTATACTTAAAGTTTAATTTATTATTAGCAGTGCTTTATATCTTCTTAATTAACTTTATATCTTCTTTTATTTAGTTAATATAACAGATATTCTTAATAATTTTAGAGTTAATATTATTATTAATTTTAATATATTACTTCTTTTTATTAAATAAGAATAGGTTAGATAAACTCTTTCCCTAAGGCATTACTAGCAGCTTGCCAGATTTAATTATATTAATACTTAATATAGTAGGCTAGTTATATTCTTTATATTCTTTAAGTAATATTATCTATAATATTTTCAGAAGAAAAAGAGAGAAAAAATTTTTTATTTAAAGTAGAGAGGTATTACACTGCATTCTCTTAATAGCTGCTAATAGCTATTTTTTACTAATAATCTTATTCTTATCTTACTTTTACTTTAATTTATATAATAAAATAGTTAGGTTTATTTTAGGGATAATATTAATCTCTTTAAATAGCTTTAGTTTGTTTTTTAATTTCTTATTTATAATAGTATGCTTTAATTTATATTATTATATTAATTTATTTACTAACTATATAAGTAGAACTATAAGTTCTTTAATATTATAATTATACTTTAGTTATTTTTAAAGATTATTATTGCTTTTAAAAAGGGTTTATTAATATTAAAGTGTTTTAATAGCTCTTATAGAAGTACTTATAGCTAAATAGCTTTCTTTTACTACCTAAATTTAGCTTATATACTTAGCTTTATATAGTAATAATATTAGAATTACTTAATATTTTAAGCTCTAATTAATAGCTCTTAATTTAAGATTAAAGATATAACTAGTTATTAATTACTAAGTTTCTAAGTTACTTATTTAATCTAACTTAATATAACTTAATAAGAGTTTTAGGCTTTCTTAAAGGTAAAGTTTAAAGTTAATTATATTATAAAGATATCTTATAATTTATTTAACTAATATAATATATTTAAGAGTTAGGTTTCTAAGGTAATAGCTATATAAGAATATACTAAAGACAATATCTAATTTTATATTAAATATAGTATATATTAAGGACCTAATTACTCTAGCAAACTATATTTTATTATCTTAGAATACTTAATATCCTTTCTTTATATAGTTAAACTTTATTATTATAATTAGAACTTTAACTAAATTAGCCTTTTATATATTAAACTCTTTAAAAATCTTTTCTAAGTAAGCTCTTTAAAATAGGTAAATAGTGCTATTTCTTTAGTTATATTAGATACTTATTCTTAAGTAATATTAATAAGAGCCTAAGTTTATTATTTAGAATTCTTTATTAAATGCAATTTTAATTACTTAAATATCCTTTTTTAATAGCTTAATAATTAGAAAGTTATTTATATAAATTATAATAAAAATCTAGTTCTTAATAAATATACTTATATCTAAGTTAAGGGCCTTAAAGCCTATCTTCTTTAGGAATATAATTAAAGTTTAATACCAGATCCGCAGAAATTACTTTAATCTATAAAGAGCTTTTTAAAGCCTATATATCTTATCTATACTATTTAAAAAGCTCTTAAATTAGATAATATAAATCTCTTTATTAATATTTTTATAGAGAAAAGCAGTTTTAATATCTATTTATTTAATTTTAAGATTAAAGGCAGCTATAATAATAAAGATTATCTTATAGCTTATTAGCTTTATAATAAATATAAAGGTTTTATAAAAATTAATATCTTCTTATTATTTAAAGCTATAAACTATAAAACAGGCTTTATATTAAATTATCTTACTATTTAAGCTATATTTTAGCTTATAAACCTATTTGCTATAGAGGGATTATTTATTTATTAGTAAGTTAATAATATTCTAAGTTTTATTACTTAGAAGAGATTTAATCTTATTCTTTATTATAATATTTTAGTTATATTTTCTTATTCTTTAGCTTATCTTTTAATAGATTCTTAGCTTATATTTATTAAGTATTTATAAAAGTAATATAAATTATACTAATATTATTATAAGATTTAAGAGGTTATTTTCTAAGTCTTTTTAGAGTTATAGCCTAATATAAGATTAGTATTTAGTCTAAAAGTAGGGCTAGTTTAAATATTCTAGCTAGAATTATATACTATAGAAATAGGTTTCTTATTTATTAAGATTATAATAAGTATAGTCCTAGCTATTTTATAGCTTTAAAAGGGATATAATAAGTATTAATTATAATAATATTATTAGTCTGTCCTAAGGTAGAGTTATCTTAGGTTTCTAAAAATATATTATCTATATATTAGGTAGGTTTATAAGAGGAAATTTCTAAAGGTTTAAGAGTTAATATATTATTCACTCTCTAAATACTAGAGATTTATTTATTTTAAGTATAGGTTTTCTTATCTCTTTATTAAATATTATATTATAAGAGTAGAAAATATTTTTATTAGACCTATAGAGAATATAGTTCTAGCTTTCTTAGTACTTAAGCAATTTATATAAGACCTCTTTTGCCTATATTTTCTTTTACTTATTAAAAGTTAATATAGCCTAATCTTATAATTCTAATACCTATAAGTAATTAAGGTTTAGCTTATCTCTATACTAGGTCTTATATAGTATTTTACTAATAAGTATAAATAGGCTAAGGTTATAAAAATAGTTAATAATATAAAGAATATAAGGCTATTATTTTTAATATATCTCTAACTTAAGTAAAGTTAGAGTAATCTTTTCTAATAATATGCGATTTAAAGCTTCTAATATACTATTCTACTTATATTATTTAATTATTAAGTAAATTAGAATAATTTCTTTATTTTTATAAAAGAATATAAAAATTAAGGCTATATTTTCTCTATCTTAATTAAGCTAAAGAAAGTAATAGTAATATATTAGAAGTTCTATTTCCTTTAGGAGCTATTAGAAATAATACTTAAATTCTAATTTCTACTTAAGTAAAAATACTTATAATATTTATATAAAGTTATTTATAAAGCAAGCCTAATAATAGAATCTATTATAGCCAGGGATTTTAAATAGTCTAATAATATTTATATATAGGCTCTTTAAGAGATATATTCTCTTTTAAAATAAGTATATATAAGGCATTTTCTTTATTTTCCCTAATATATAGAAGTTATAGAGAGTAGTTAATTTAATTAGTCTAATACTATAGGATATTTCTATAAGCTTCTAAATATTCTATTCTCTAAGGTATATAAGATAGTTATATTAGATCTAAAGATCTAAGTTATTAATTAATAATAATACTAGTATAGTATTAATAGACTAATTAACTTTATTTATTATATAAATTCTAGAGCGCCTAGTTATAATAAGAATCACTTTATCCTAGTATAATACTATTACTTTTTTATTTTCTATTATAATCTAAGCCTTTATTTCTTTAAATTTAGAGACTAAGACTAGGTTTATATAAGTATTAGAAATATAAAGTATATCTTTTAGGCTAAGAAGATATAAAGAGTTATTAGTTTAGACTTAAAGGTTATATTATTTTTATCTTTTTAATAAAACCTTTATATTACTAATATTATTAATATTATTTTCTTAAAAGAGAATAAGATTAGAGAAGTTATCTCTCCTATAAAAAATATAAGTTAAGATATTATTATTAAGAATATATACTTATTTAAGGAGTTATAAGGTCTATAAGGCTATCCTAGCAAAGTTTAACCTGCTTAATTAGTCAGGGCGTTATAGTTATAGATAGCTAATTAGAAAGGTAAAAGCGGTATTAATTAGGTTATTATTTATATTATCTATTTTTTATTTCTTATTCTTATAGTAATTAAAGTCCTTTCTTAACTTTAGGTAGAGTTTCTAATAGGTTGCTTCTATATAATATTGCCTTTTATAATATATATATTTTAAGATATCCTTATTACTTTATCTAATTATTATAGCTATCTCTGCTTATTTAGCCTTAGACCCTTAGGTTTAATATTATTCTTCTTATTTAGCTAGGCTAATTATAATATTAAATAAGATAGCTATATAAAGAATTAAGTTATTAGAGTTATATTTAGGAAGGATATTATTTATTTAATAGAATACTATAAGGAATATAATATATATAAAGCTAAGGCTAATAAGGAATTTATTAATAAACTATAGTTTGCTAATTTAGCAAGTATTATTAAATTTAAGAAGTTTAGTATAGGCTTCTTTTAGTCTACTTATAAAGTTATAGATATTATTATAGGTATTAAGAGTAAAAGAGTTATACTTATTTTTAAGCTATTAAAAAATCACACTTCTAGTTAGTTTAAGTGCCTTTTTAAGAGTATTAAATATCTTCTCTAGGGTTTTATAGTTCTTAATTAGGTCTTATAGATTATACTTAAGTTAATTATATATAGTAATATAGGCATAGTCTTATTTAAAGTATTAGTAATATTATTCGCTAAGTAGGTCTTATTCTCTTAATTTAATTATTATAATTAGCAGGCTCTTTTCCCTTAAGAGAAGATTACTATATCTTATTATGCTAAGATAGTTCTTTATGTCTTAGTTCTATATAATCTAGCTATTAGTTAATCCTAGCTTAGAAATATATCTAAGGCTTAAGAGCCCTCTAACTAATAATTCCTTTAAAGTTAATATATTTTAAGATAGAGGCTTTAATTGCAGGTCTTTTATAAGATTAAGGGTTAATTATAGGAGAGTATAGTTATTTTATAATATATAGTTTATTAACTATAGTTAGAAGTATCTATTAAAATAAGAATAAAAAGAATAAAGATAAGGAGGAAAAAGAAAATAAGATATAAATTAGTTCTAGTATAAAATAGGTATTAGATTAGCTTATGCTTTTATTAAAAGGATTATCTTTATTAGTATAGCTTAAGAAGGATATATAGGAAGTTATAGAGACTACTTTAAGACTTTAAATATTAATTAAGCTAATTATTAAGAGAGAATTTAAATTAGAAAAGCTAGAGGTAATAGAGTAGTTAATAAAGGCAGGTAGTAGTTAATAAGATTAATTAATAAAAGAGAGGTTAAAGGTATTTATTTTAAAGTAGAGGGTAAGGTCTATAATAAGATAAAGGAAGTGTTATTTATATAGGAATCTAAAAAATACTACTTTTTAAAGTAGTTATAGCCTTAAGTTATAGCTATAGATTGCTATTTTTACTAATCTATATATTTCTAAAAGGTAATTAGGAAAACTAGTGATCTAGCTTTATAGGAGGCTAGGTTATAGGTTTTTTTAGTTAATTTAGTGGTTAGGGTCTAGTTAGTAATCCGGGCTAAGGGTAAATATTAGTTTAATCTATAAGTAATTAGTTAGATAGTATTATTATAGTAAAAAGGAAGGAATTATATAATTTTATAAGATTAAGTTTATAATAGTAAACTTATAAGGTTTCTATAAGGCTATTTAGGCTTATAACCTATTAAAATATATACTTAAATAACTTATAGATTACTTAAATAGGTCAGAAGGGAAAGAGGGAAATGCCCCGTACTAAATACATATATGTGTTCCCACTTCCTAGCCACCTTTGATCGGGATAACTTAGATCTGTTATATCTCCACCACCGGATCTTAATAAAGACTTCCGGCTATCCGGACAGCCAGTACCTTGTCTAGTGGGTGGGTTACTCTAAGAAGGAAGAGGATATGAATTGGGAGGGCGTGAATAAAATTCGCCGCATTGCTCCACAGGCAGTGCTGAATTTTGAGAGGGGCCATGGTCAGCAGGTTGTTTCAAGGGCTCGTCGGCGCAGACTCGGGGGACCAGATTAGATGTGGTCGCCCTAAAGTTTTCACGGAGTTGGGATGGATAATACCTTTGGAGGTCTACTGATAGTATGGCAAAGCCTTCGATTAATACAAGAACTGGATCATTGCCTCGAAATACTCCAAGGCGGGCCTTCGTATGGAACGTACGTGTAATCAAGCCAGCAGCCAGCGGCGGGCTGGGCTCAACGGATTGACTTACAGTTCGCAAGCAGATTAAACCTGATGCAAATTGCAGCGCAGAAAGCTGGTCATGATAGTGGCTCGTCGACATCCGCATTACCCACGCCGCATTACGTGATATATGAAGTCTCGGAGTAAGTACCAGAAATTGCCAGCGATTTTGGTGCGGCATTATGAAGGCTTGTCGATGTCCTGGACGGTTATGTTGAGAGAAACGATGATCGTCAGAGGTTCAAGTGGCACAGTTCAGTCAGCCCAGATGGTGGAGAGAGGTATAAGCTTCAAGCGAGGTTACTTCGGCTTGGAACTAACTGGTGGGTGAGGGCAACTTCTTTCTGTCAACAGCGCGGGGGAAGCCTAACGACTGCCATGGAAAGTGATGCGAGAAGAATGGGGCAGATAATAGAGAAGCCGAGAACTATCGCCGGCGTTGTTGTGAAATCCGTTGAGAAAGTGCTCTCATTCCTTCGGGTACCCGTTAAGAAGAGATATTGCCTGAACTCAGAACAAGAGACGCGGATCATAATTGATGAAATAAACTTTTGCCAAAAGAACTCATTGATGCAGCTCTCAAACATCGCAACATCCCGCTGGCTTCACCTAGTCACACGGTGATGACAATGGCGCCAGTCTTCTCCGGAGCCAAAGCTCCAGCCATTGGGTGTCACTGAGACCATGATGTACCCTTGCCGTTCTTTCATGGCTTTCTAAGCCTATTTTTACTGTAATTCAGCTGTAAAGATGCGAGGCATGCCCGAAGTAGTCATATGTATACGTCAGATCAAGGGACTTTTGGGGGGGGCTCGGTGCCTACTTAGGTTGCCATCTCCATGCTATCTGCGAAGCACAATGGACGTAGTCATACATAGGGAGTGTGCGTAGGTAGAGGAATGATGTTTATTGTAGCGGTTCGGGAAGACGGACATCATGCGACTAACTCTCCTACTCAGAGTAGGAGATAGTATTTGGTGATGTAGAGAGGCGTTTTCTTACTGATTTAAACTTTGGAATAGCTAACGACAACGTGCGCTGCTTGTTGTAATTTTGAACTGGGGTTCAAGGTCGTGTTACAGGACGTGAACGTCAGCCGCGTTGCATGTCTAACAGTACACCTTAAAGATCGGTGCCCGTGATACAATTCAAGTGCAGAGCTCCATTTTGGCCTAGGCTAAACGCCATGTCCCTAGCTATGGCTGAAGGTGGAATAGTTCTCGAGATAGGTACAAGAACAAGGAACCCCAAAATGCGTCGGAAACGGAGCATTTGTACTGCTTGTGGCCATGTCTATCCTGTATGGCGTCAACAAAGTCCGCCCCGGGGGTATATTCGTGCACACTTAACTCGTTCCAGCAAAGGTCTACTGATGCAAGTTGCTTTGGGATATGACAGCGAGGAAGGACGAGAAAAGCGAGTATAGAAGGAAGAGCGGCGGCGGTCTGCACTGCACACTACGGTCTTTCGGGTTCGAACCATTTGTGCTTACGCCATTTTAGAGACTAGCTCTATCTTTATCTTCTTCTTATAATCTTGCTGGCCCGACAACAAGCGTAGAAATGAAGAAGTCCTCACGTAGCGCTTCGCATTGTCTGCAAATGTACAAGACGCTGCCTCGCCGTTATTGCGCAAGGTCCAAAGCCGATATGATACCAGTGAAGACTGCCTCGATCAACTGCAATCATCTTGTGGGAACGCTATCTAATGTAATAATAAGTATACTGTGTGCGATCGTCTTGGCTTGACTAGTCGTCTAAGTTTAGTTGTTCTATAACGAAGTGCTTGACTTGACGAAATGTAGAAGGTGAGATGAATGTAAATCCTCTTGTCTAAAGCCAGAGCCCAGGGCTTTTGGCGATATTTTTCTTCTGTTACGGTTCACACTCACTCGCTTTCTATAGTCTGCATTCCGCTAATTTGCCTGAATACGTGTGCCCCTTGTAACACTCGCTCGTGCCATTCAAAGCGTCACCAGCGGCGCGGTCCGTTAGTTGTTACAATCTCCTGGCGACCAAAGCTTCGTAACTAACCAGGGGGTTATGATGCAGAAAGAGCAATGTTTGGAATTCGTGAGTGAAATCGCCCATCGTCGGATGGTGCGCAAATGTATCATAGTCATACCTGTGATCGGAGCTTGGCAAGAGCTAACGCGCTGGTGGAAGCAATCTATCACTGCTTACTACGAGTAAGTAACTTATCCAAACGTCTCCAAATGGGCATGCTTGTCCGAGAGTCATTCTCTTCCGAGTTTTGCCTTCTCCGCTGCCGCGGCTGCTGCTCTGATTTAAAATGCCCCCGCGTCTCGAGTCTGAGCTGCTGGAGATTTTAACGCAAGTCCTTCTCTTTACGTAGTCATATGTATCATGGACCACTGCCATGTCTCCATTATGCTTCTGTGTCTAACATACACCAGATTCTTGTAATTCGCCGAACCACAAGCATCAAGACGATCCCAATACGAGATAATACACTAATACGTAGTCTGTATCTTGGCTGTGGTGAACTGGCGGGGTTGGAGGGGTTAGTGGGGTTGATGGGGTTGGCGGGGTTGGCAGGTTGGTGGGGTTAATCTCCTCTTCTCTCCTTGAAAAGTGGCAACACAATACAGCGACCCAGGCCGAGGAGTAGACCGCAGACGCCGCATTTATTTTAAACCCAAAGAAAATCTAGACAGCGAATGAAGAAGATATATTTACTACTACGTGTAACTGTGAGGAAGTGATTCTTGATATAACTGCGTGTAACCATATACCTACTCTTCTATGCGGGTCCTGAGTTAGTTCTAGCGATGCCATAAATCGAGTTGCTTATCGCCTTTTTCTTAGTGGGATCCCAGCCCTTCTCTCTTCGCTCGTCTGACTCCCTTGCATCAAAACCTAGATGACTACGTATGCATTTGTGCTACTATATTTGTCGAAAGCCGGTCTTACCGCGGAAAGTAAAGTTGGGGTCGTGCCAACGGTACGCCAACGAGAGCCCAGCGGTGTAGAGAACCCATATCATGAGGCAAGCTGTAGACTTTCTTTCGCAGTTAGTATGATCTTTGTGTGTCTTGTATACAAAGCAGACGACGCGCCCTCCAAATTGAAAACTTCAACAAGACTTCGAGGAGAGGGCGTGACTAGCGTTGCGTGGAGATAGATGCGGCACTGCTTATTTGTCGACCTTGAGTTTAAGGACTTAAGTGCGGCTTCGATCGAGATTTTTCACCTTATGGGATGCTGAACTCGTATCGTCGGTGTATTCTCAACCTTCATCACTACATTCCCAAGTCTGAAGCCTTCTTGGCGCTGGCAAAACTAGGGCACAGCTCGTCAATAACCTACAGAACTCGTTTACCCCCAGCTACTAGCGGGTCTATGGGCTATGCATTTTCCTCACGCGTAAAACCCTGCGTTCCGCACTTTTGTTCCTATATATTTCGTAGGCTCGGCCTAGCACAACATGAGCCATTCCGCGCAGCCTTGAACATAGGTTTACTTCAGGTTTGCATTGCGGGAGGAATGTTATGTAGTACAAGATATGGCTGCCTTTGTTCTCACAGTCAAGGTCATAACCTCTTCATCCCACGTCTGGTCTAAGAGTGAATAGGTCGATGGGGAAGAACTGCTTTCAAGTCTCCTCTAATGTAGGTATTCGGCCTCTCTAATAACGCAGTTAGGATTCCTTTTTACTTCTTGCTAATATGTCATTTCTATGATTCGCAATTCACCTTTCATCCTCCATAGCCAACACGTCCAAGCGGTCTATATTGAACAACCCACGGCCTTGTCTGCCAATATTCATCTCTGTGGCTTATATGATTGCACTATCTGGCTTATTACATTGAGTAACTTGGAGCGCGATTCACGGCCGGTCTGAGATATCTTGCATCTGAACTTTGACGTTCAACTCCGACTTGACTTTTCGCGCCCGCCTCGCTACCTAAGGAGGGTAGATCTGATAGATAACGACCTTTCCGCCATCGTTCAAGAGGTCGACCTCAATTACGATGCCCGCCTATCCGTCTTGGCAAGTATCTCGGAGGATCTCTTACTTTAAGTAGCTCTCTTTGTTAGGATCCATCCAATCCAGCCATGTTTCTCTTGTGAAACTGAAAATCAGACACTTTCTCCCGTGATACCCTCAGCCCCGATATTGGGTATGTCAGCAAGCTTGCTCTGGCCAGGATAGTAATATGCTACATCAATTGTCTGACTCGAGGATTAATCTTAGTCTTACCGGGGAACCTGCGCGGAGTCAAAACACTTGTTGTGATATTGATTAAATATATAGCAAGTATTTTGGGATATGGGAAATTGTCGCCCGCGCCCCGCGCAAAGCTGACGGCTCCTAGCCGCAATTGCGGCTAGACCCTCCACGTCGATTAAGATTTAACGACGTCGGAGTTTGATGCAGCCACTGAGTTAAAGAAAGCCGCCATCTTTTTCAAGAAAAGCATGTTGGAAAGAGATGCGGCATTTAAAGGCCCCCGCGACAGCAGAAACGAGGCGAGCCTGATGTTTCTACCTTCCGGGTCTGCGTGTTATCCTCAGAGATTGGCGTGAAAGCCGCTCTTATCTACTCTTGTGCTCTCATCTGCTCTCGATCCTCTCTAGAATATCATATCAAGTAGCATTGCTAGTTCTCGAGATGAAATGGCCTTCATAGCCAGGCTATTACCATGGGCGGCGATCAATTGACATGCTAGAAGCAGAGGTTGAGAGAAGCTTAAGAGGATGTATTGTCTGGTGGATTGATAGGCCCAGAGTTGGTTTCTGCATGTCGCCTTCTCATTGATAGACCGTGTTAGACCAGTTCAGTATGGCAACTGTCAAAGGAGGGAAGTTCCCTGCGCCTTGGTACCTCTCCAATACTGTAGAATCATGACTATGATAAGAAAGTTGCTCATGAAGATTGAAGGCCATAATGTATATGCTCTAGAGTTTTGTTTTCTTGAATAATAACAAGATTATTGATCCGCCAGCGACAGCGAGGATCTGAAAGGGAAAATAGTCACCAGGCCACCTAGACGAGTTCTATAATTATCACTCGCGCTACGGGAGACAACATACTGTTCTCTGCTTGACTTAAAATTCACTCACTTGATGAGTGATGAGTACTCTAGCTTAAAAACACAGTTTATCACTCGTTACTTTTCACTATAAGAGGCTGCGGTATCTCACGGAAATATTTAGTACGAGCCCAGCTTTGACAAAAGGACCATCAAGGCTTGTAGTAGAGTAGCAGAACTCAAGTGTTCGTATCTCCCGCCCGGCCAATTTTTCAAGCCTTGAAGTCCTCCTATTGTCACATGTCGCTGTATACTCGGCCTGCCATGTTGCGACAGATACTCCAGCTGCTTCTTGTCCTCGCGAGTCAAAAAAGGGGCTGATGTATCGTTTCATCTCTGAACAGAACAAGATTGTGAATGTAGATCCGATCCTCGGCAGCGGCGCGGTGTCGATGTTTTATTTGGGCATGTAGTCTGGTCGAATCATGATAGAGACTAGGTCTCGATGTTCGACGTGCAGTAGAGAGGGTGGCGTCTTGCTATATAGCTGCATGGCACCGTGTTATTACTTTCGCTCCCCGGGTAGAGAGTAATACAGCAATATATTAGCATCTTTCAAAGTCTCGCATCTTCACATTGTCCGATATCCACAGCACGCCTGTCGTTGCCCACCGCCTTGCCCATCTCGCAATATCTTCTATGGCATTGGGGGAGCGCATCTTAGACTGTTATATCCAAATGTGATCTTATGCTTGGCATCTGTATCCGTGAGTCTGCAACTCTAGCTACATGTCACTATCTTATTCTAGGCATGATGACTCCGTAGTTCGGCTTTTCTGCTACTCCATCTGTCTTCTTCTTTGTGTGGCTTTTTCGTTAGCCGCCACTATTACATTGCCCGGTGCCCATATCACTCTTGCAACAGCCAGTAACACTTTATCTTTCTCTATAATATTGGGAACCCTTAGCTCTGTGTTTTATTTCATGCTTAGGCAGTTTACTTACGATAGCGCGCAAGTTCGCAGCTGGGATAGCCGTCTTCTTCGACTGGAACTCCTACCCTGGTTCACCTATGATACTATATTGAAGTCATACTTAACGTGAAAGGTTTGTTCGCGTCTTCGTGTCGTTTCTCGAGAAATACAGGGTCATTTGAGAAGCTAGTAGTTCATGCTAGTCGATTTCAACCGACTTTTGACGGGTCCCAGTGTGCGAGTCAAAAGTTTATACCCCTAACCTAGTGCTGTTTTGCTTCTTTTATACCAATTTCCTCCCCTAATATCGTGTCCGGTGTGCAGTTCAGAGTGCGGCATTGTCTCATTCTTCTTGAGAGTTATACCTAGTTCAATGGTAAGAGACTTAGTTGCTTAGCGTCTTTGAGTCCTTCGCTTAAAAAAGAAAAGGTTCTGTGGTGAGCCTGAGCGCAATCTCTTTTGTCGTGGATCTCGAAGCGTACGCGACTTTCCGCCTGCTGTTTCGACTCCAGAACGCTCTTTTCGGAGTATCACGGTCTACCGCCTTTCATCTCTCGTTAGATGCCAACAAGGTTCGCGGTGTAGAGTATGAAGGCTTTCACGACCCACAGAACAGCCCTACCCTATATTCTTAGACAGCAAATATCCAACGCTTCCCTTGGAACTCTAAGTTGCGCTTTGTTTTGTTCACTTTAAGGGCCATGAAGAAGTGTCAGAGGCGACCGAATAATCCAGAAGCCATGGTTCTGCGAAGATCTAGGCCCAGCATGTGTTTTTTATCTACGTTGATATCCCTGTGGCTTGCTGACTGACAATCCGCTGCAGAAGATTTTGGTCAGCTGCTCATCTAGTCAATTGCAATTGACCATTTCGCCAATTAGCCAGTGTGTCTTGCTGGACAATAACATGGCATCGATCAAGCTTGCTGCCCCCCAGTGCTGTTATACACGTGCTAGTACGCATAGTTCAGCTAAGGGGTCGCTAGAACCACACATAACCACTCCAAGTCAACTTCTTACGTTAATCAAGCCATTCGAGGTGAATCTGCAAGTCTTCACGTTGAACTGAAAGTTCCAAACTTAACGTGTTCGGTATTTGCCCCTTCTTTGAAAATCGCACTTCCTAATGCATGTGCCAGTCAGCGACATCCTTCGCAGCGTCGTGAAGAAGCATCACAACTAGAGTCGATAGGGCCAAGATCAAGGCGACAATGTCGCCTGTAAGTCGCCTTCCCTCCTACAGGACGCGTGCTACTATTTTGAACCCAACATTTCCCGACAGCTTCGGCGCCTCTCGAACCGCTAGGAAACCAGTTGTTTTGGGCCCGATTGGTGTCAAATGCCAGAGTTCAGTAGGAGAGCCGGCAAATATCGATCCGTTGATGCATATGCAAAGGTTTCAAAGGTGATATCCTACGCTCGTGACTGAGACTTGTTAATCACCACGACCATCGCGACATCTTCTATAACTTCCTGGCCAGGGCTTGGAGTATTCTTGTAGGAGCTGATATGCTGTTACCCTCATGCTTGGTATTCTTTCAACTCTTAAGCACGGCACTAGCAGGAATCCCAGACCCTTCAGGCTATACTCTACCACAACTCCCTACTCTAACCATATCAGGTTGTGATTGAGCCTTTTTGCGTCTGAGTCAACTATGACTGATAGACAAGGGACTGGGTCGCATTACTCACAGCGGACCCCTCCAAACGCGAGACTTCGACATCGGTCGAATGCAACATAAGCCTGTGCTGAAACTTTTAACTGTTCCCCAAGGACGTCTGCCCAGATATAAAAGCCGCACTAAGATTTGAAGGCCCCAGCCAGCAACCTGTAAGATGGTCAATGGCCAGAAAGAGCATTGACAACTGCAAACTTTCTCATGATTATAACACACAGAGGTTCCGCAACACTAGACCAAACACAGACTTCAAAGGCACAGTCTAGACCTACAGTCAAGTGCAATCAGAACAGAGTTAACACCAGCTGCCTCTCCCGTCTTTGGATTACACTTAACCTATTTGCTATGGCAAATAAGAGTCGCAGATACTCAGCAGCAATATGACTCTGAAGAACAGATTAGTATTAGAAACCGGTAGGTGGAGCACCCCGTATCGTTTACCTATAGTTTTTTTTTTTTCGGAGGACTCTTTAGTCAACAAGAGATTCAGAGACCCCCCTTGGATTTCATCCAATTCGAAACGCCAGGAAGCCTTCAAGATACCGCTGATCTTCAAGGAATCCCAAAACTTCAAGACCATTATCCGATAACCTGCAGCCAGAGTCTGAGTAGCTACGCTCAAAATACGCAGCTAGTGATCCCACCTAGTTCAGATAATAGTAAGTAGAGTTTATAGACGCTTGGCAGGGGCAAATGTATGGATGACCAGAAGTTTCATCTCTTGTATAGAACTCACCCTGACCCGTCAGTCTCGAGAGATGAAGTTCCGACAGGTTAAAGAAGACTCTTAACAGTTCAGCAGCAATGAAGCGATAGATCGTTCTGGTCCGAGTAGAGTCAATAATTCGAGTGAGTTTTGAGTCGGTGACAACACGCTTTTAAACTCTAGGAATTAGGATAACGTTGTCTCCTTGTTGCCGTTTTCGAGTAGAGCTTGTAAGCCAAGAACAATAGAAGATAATCCACGGCTGATTAAGTAGATAATGGTTACTATAGTATGAGTCGTTCCATCGAAAAGGTGTGTCGACTGATCGGCTAAGAAATAGGGAGCCCTAACAAATGGAAACCAGAAGCAATCATAAAAACCCCACATGAAGTTGACAAAGACACCAATCTTACATAGAAAGGGTGTTTGTTCGTCGATGAGTGGTTTCCCCTTCACGAGCCTGCTTGGCCGTTAGGTATTTGATCTTCTCGTCGCCATTCCTGATCAAACCACCCTTTAGGGAGGTTGCAGGTGAAAGTCTACGCACAAAGTGATACATACAGCCATATGTACACATGAATATAAGACATTGCATTAAAGCACTACGTGGGCGTAACTTACTTGTTTGGCGAGCCAGTGTTCAATCGCCGCGTATATGTTAGATAGGCATTGGTACTGAAGCCTTGGTATCGCAGGAAATGCGCCCGAGCAGACCGCCCTTTAATTACAAGCGCAAGCTTTGCGGGGTCATTTGATACAGCCTAGAGTTCAGCCTTGAGATTTCTACAAGTAGTCAGCAGCAGGAGAACGATCCCTGCTGAAAAATGTTTTCTTGCTACTCTTTCACGAGTAGTACATGTACTCCCTTTTCTTTTGGTAACAGTTTGTCAAACTATTTGCAACATTGCCAAGTAATGAATACCCCTGACCGAGTATTTCAGCTCGCTGCTGATTAAAAGTTCAACATTTCGACTCTCGAGTCATTCTCACGTATCTGAGTTGTCATTGAAAGGTAAAACTTTCCCTTCAATATATCGGGCATTGCTCTGTGCCACAGTCGACTGAAATTCACACGGTGCCTCTCCGGTAGTGCAGGTGACTTCTCCGGTGGGCCACTGTGCCACACGACGTCCATTCAGTTGACATCTATGTACCTCCCTTTCACCTCATTATTGATCCGACAACGATGCGACACCGATCGTGGCGAGAGAAAAATCACATCAGATTTTCGCCATACATGAGGCCTTTTTTGCAAGTTTGCTGTAGATTATATCTATGAACGTCGAGGCTGTCTGCGACTTGGCTGTGCATCAATGTAAGGGATGGTCAAATGCTTGTGAATAAAAGGTCGGGTGAATCTAGACCTTGGATTTTGAAGTAAGCAGAGGCGATGACGGATTGTCACAGATAGACCACTTATTTGCGCCCATCCCTGATAACCATACGGGCAGGATGATCCGCCATGTTCGTATGAGGGAGATTCGGCAGCTCTTGTTGGCGGTATGGATTAAGTTCCTATCGGTCGTTGATTCTGGAAGTCGTCGCTAGCAGTCCTGATACACGGCTACAACACTCGAAAGGTTGCCAGTATAGTAAGGAAGAGACCTATCCAGCTCGTGATAGGCCTTCGAGTAGCCTATGCTTAATATAGCTGAGAAACTGGGAGCACTAGCTGATGTCGACCTCAAGTTAGAAGAATCATAACTGATTATCAGAATCAGAACTAACATTCAATGACTAGGATTTGCCCATTTGCAACTTCGTCTCCCTATAGCAAAAGAAAAAGTCCATGAGCTACCTTGGTGACACTTTTGGACTCGATGAATGAAAGTCTTCCATGTACCGTTCCTGATCTCGAGCCGCCTTGAATGAAGAGTCTACATCGTTATACCTCCTAAAAACATCAAAAGCTACGATTTCCAGGTTTCAAACATGCGTTCCCTGGATATATCACATAAGGTAGTCAAGCGACAGTACTCGGCAATCGATCAATCTTTCCTTAAAATGACCTGTACTCCGTTCAGCCTCGCCGCATTACGTCCGACGCAGGCCATCAGAGCTCCTACATCTCCGACAAATGGTCGAAGAAATCGACCATGAACTTTCACTTAAGCGAGTAGCTCAATTGCCTTCAGCCCAGCCTGTGTTATTGGAGACAGTCGCGGCTCATACCGATTTCGGCACTCAAGACGGCCACATATTCTTTGGAGCAATAACTACGTCGTGCACACAATAACTAGCCATGAAGTAATATTGACAGATTGAGTAAGATTAGCATGTCATACCCAGGAAATCGCCGCTTCCCAAACATGTTTTCCGGAGAGAAAGCAGATATGAGTTTCGCTAGCAACAGTTTCTACCTGCAAAGGGGTTCCGGTCTGGAGGGCATACCTGCTCCCTACACCCTGCACCCTCCACCGTCTGCGCAAGCCTCGCATGTTGTACGTGTGGTTCATATGCCGAATGCGTCTTAAAGAATCCGTCCTATGAACAACCCTACTTTGTATAGCCGTGCAGCTGCCACAACTACTCGCAGTCCTCAACATTCCGCACACATCCGATGGCACATAAATTGAATTTGCTTCATGGCTTGAGGCTGGCGCCCCCGGCTAGAACGGTCGGTCGTATAGCATGAGGAAAGGACTACCCTCTTCCCCTATGAGATACGCTGGGGGGTCGGAGTATATATATACCAGGTACCTAGGTCCAAGCATCACTAAATGTTAGTTAGGAGGCATCCGGATCGCCCCACGCAGATAATAGTTCGTGGCATGCTAAGGCCAGCTGACACGCCTTATTACGGTGAAAGTTACTCCGCTCCTTTCATCTCCTCAACTTTGTACCCCTCATCTTTGCATATGCTCCTCTGGCTAATCTGTCTTTTGTATCAAGCCTCCTATATTCTCTGTTCCCCCGTTAATTTCTTCTCTTCCTTCCCGAACTTCTCCACCCCTTTCGCCCTTGCCTTGGTTTTCTTATGACTTCTCCCTCGTTTGCATTCTTAACCTCCTGCCCAACCTCTCGCCGTGCCGTCTGCCACCTTGTGCGCAGCTGTACGTCAATTCCGCGACAGACCAGCGTTGTCAGCCCAAACAACTAAGTCTACGGCCGATGGTGTTCTACAATCCCCGCAAGAGTATGCCCCACGCCTTATCATGTATCATCTACAGTCAAACGAGACACCACCAACCAGGTCCTCTCTATATCAGCCTCTTGGATACGTCCTTCTTCCAAGGCGGCCTTTCAACACGAGATGGACGAGCCTGCCAAGGTGAGCATCTGGGTTTCCTTTTGGAGGCAACACCTAGGATGGATGGCTAATGAGTGGGCGACAATTGAGAGATCTCTAGATCCGCAAAGCAACCGGCGCATCCCGAACTACTTCGTACACGTCCTCCCAACTCAAGCAGCGTATGCTCGGCATCCGCGTTACGACTCCGCACTTTTGATAGACCACAGGCTTCCCGTATCCATCGCAATGTCACCCGATTTGCTCGGCCTATTGCTAGCAGTCACACTACCCCCAGCTTCGTACCGTTCATGATAAATCTGTATGTCTTGTACCGCCGTTGCCACGAAACCCCTCCTCATCACCGCTCTCCTCTTCGGCGGAACCTCTCCCGTCTACTGAGGCTCTCCCGTAGTTGCTGAAAGCAGCTGGAGAAGGGCGTGTTGCCAGCGAGATGGTCTGTCGATCCGTGGTTCTCGTGCTCCTCGTGTGTTCCGGGCCTTTCGAGATTGTTGGCAGCACTAGTCCCCACTGGGAGAATGGTTCGCTCAGTTTCCTAACAAGAAACTGACGCACAACCGGGGGATCTATGTCCCGCAGCGGTCGCTGTTCTTAGACAAGCAGCGCTGCTATTATCAGTGCGTGAAGTCCAGAGTCAACCTCCTCACTCCGCCGAGGGTAGACCTGCACAAACTTTAGTCCAGTATCTTCATTATGAAGGCACCCGGGACCATCACCTCCTGCGTGAAAGGAATATCCGCCAGCATCCATTCCCTCGGTAAGTCTGCATTTTGAAGAATCCACTGCAATAGTGGACAGAAAGCGGCCTTCACAGCCTGCTGCGAGCTGTGATATGTTGACAACCAGTGCTCCTGATCCCATTAGGGCAAAGACCACCGCTGTTGGTGGTTGATGAAGAATAGCATGTTTTTAGCAGTGGGTTTGTCTGCGACGATGCGGAAACTCGCCGGGTATCCGGCCTCGAACCATGCCCAACCCGCTTTCACATCCAGAAGATGCATACAAGTAGTGATATCACTACTTGTGAGCTCCCTACCGCTGCGGAGGTTCTGCAACGTTGAATGGCGCTGCGATTCTGTTGGGGCGTCTTCGTCGTCGGAACCGACTTCGATGACATTGCCACGAGACCTTTTGGCAGGCCTAGCCGAGTGATCAGTCTCTTCCGAGGACTCCCGACGCCTCCTTTGCGGCCTTTGATTCTACGCCGCCGGGGGTGGCTGCTTGTTCTGAGGGCTTCTGCGTGCCTCAAACCTTCTCACGGCGAGATAGGCGTTCCGACCTGCTTTTTGCGTAAGCCGCCGGACCCGCTTGGACCTTAGCATGCACCGCTGCATAAAGGAACCCGTCGTCACTGCCGGGCATCCAAAGCTTGGTAAGTTCCGAGTCCATGGCCAACCATATCTTGGTTATGCTTTGGACATAAGAGACTTGCACCTTTCCTATCCCGTTCCTCGACCAAAACTCCAAAGGGCACCACTGTCCGCCAGGCCATATTGCCTCTAGGTCTCTCCTCACTTGTCCTTTGATGATTGCGTCTACTTTCGAGGCAAAATAACGGAGGGCCTCTGGAACTGGGGCAGGCGTTGACATGTTGTGCCTAGGCAGGTCAGCTTGCTTCACCAAGGCCGTGTCTGTGGTTTTTACAAAGACCAAAACCAGATGAGAACAGGGGAAAGGTCGCATCCAAATTGTCAGTAACGACACAGGTCCATGCTCGTTACCTCCTTGCGCGTGAGTCAGAGAGCCTTGTCTCGTTGCTCGCGCTCGACGCCGGGGCGCCTCGTAGCATTATCCTACGCGTCTCACGTCGGCGCGGAAGATGCCATGCGTACCGACAACCAAGAGTTGAACAGTTAAAGTACGCATAAATATTATGAGTCTTCCTATTCGGAGAACATAGAATCGCTCGCCGGAGAATATGTCCCCTGTAGCGCGCTTTAGCCCCTGTAAACACCCTTATAAGCGAGAATAATACTCCTGTAAGAGTTTACCCTGCGCGCAAATTTCTATAGCAAGATTATCTATAAACAGAGGCTTCTATTTATATTACAATTTGGCTATTGCGAGGGCTATTGCGAGGGCTATTGCGAGGGCTGTTATAAGTGCTATTGCGCGCCTAGAGTTATTATAATAGGGCCAGCTTAGGCCATGGCTATAGGGGCTATAGCTAGGGCACTTATAGCTAAGGTATATATTTATCCCGGCTGGACTAAGCTGCGCTACAGGGGTTATGTTCTCCGGCGAGCGATTCTATGTTCTCCGAATAGGAAGACTCAATATTATTGACTAATCAGAGACGATATTGTGTAAACTTCCATTGACGGCAAAGACAAGTTGTGATCCAAGAAGGCAAATGGAGACACCAGATTTTGTTATCTGTAGAGACACCAAACGTAAGAACTAACTTTCGACACTCCTCTCGGAACTGCTATGGCGACGCGGATATGGAGAGCTTTGGCAAGGTGGTGAATTGGAAATGAGATTGACATCGGGTGCTATATGGGGCTTGTGGTGTCTTTATGCTATGTCTATGCAGCTTCGTCAATGAGCTGTCACTGCATACCATGGCCACTGTTGATGCTGCTTGGCTGTCCAGGAAGCCCTCACTTGACGTCTGGTACGACAATGCGATGTGGATGGCGACGGAGATGGCTTTATCCACGTACATAGTCAGTTGTTCGAGACGAACATGCGTGAGTTAGGGATCCAGCGCCACAGAGGAGGCTTTATCTGAACCTGATAGCTGAACTATTGTGGTGACAACGGAACAAAGCAAACTCTGCACAACTGACTGCTGAAAAGCTGTTTGGATAATTCTCAGTTGGAGAAAGGTATATTGCGACTGGAGTACAGAAAACAGAACAAATGTTCAGCGTGCGACGGAGAATGTACGATGCAGCAGGACGAAACAGCAAGATGACAACAGAGGGGAAAGCCAACAAAGAACGAACGCGACGAAAGTTGTAAAAGTGATGGAGAGCAACTCACTGATATTGGGTTGGGTTGTCTTGTGGTGCGATGGAAAATATGCAACTCGTTGACCAGGTCGCGCCGGGGACTGTTACGCAAGATACCAGGACGCTTACGCTGTGGGACGGTTGTGGTAGAGGACGCGATCAGCCGACTGACATCAAATCCTTTTGGTGCTTCTGCCTACCCAGAGTTAACTGTAGCTCTGGAAAAGGGTACGCTTCCACGACTAGGAAGTAAGGGAACTTACGCGAGGAGATGGTGGGTGATCACGCGATAGTTGACCCAGGCCTTCGGTGGTCAGAATCACAACAGACGAACGGACGCTGCACGAGGGAACGGAGATGCTCACAGCATGCGATGAGGCTGGTCGAATATCGACTTCAACAGCGCAGGTGTGGTTCGTCGACAGTGACGGTGACGGTGACGGTGACGGTGACGGTGACGGTGACGGTGATGCTCACACGACCAGGTGCCAATAGCAACGGCGAAGCGGCCCTCATAGCTAGCCTTGCGACGGTCAGCAACGGCACAGCAAATGGGTCTCGCCTAGGTCCACAAGGCGCGTGCAGAATATGGCATCTCGTGCGAAGTGTCAAAGCGGATGGAACGGGCTACTCACAGGAGGAGATGGTCGTGGGCGGCGGCGACAGCAGGACGATAAAGGCCGAGGGATGTTAGGATGCGTTGTGTGAACTGCAGAGAAGATAAGACGATGCAGGAAGGGAAACAGCAAGCTGATGAAGAGAGTACAATATTCCCTATTTATCTTGTTGTTTGCGTCTGGTTGGCGGGCATGATATGGGTGTTGATTTCACGGGTACCGCAGGAGACACACGCCTGCCGCACTGCATACACACTGACTGCGCAATTTCGTCCTCGCCCCTGCGTATATCGACAAACTTACAACTTGGACAGCGAAGTGATTGCTGAAGATTCATGCTGGAGTTCTTCGACGGAGGAGAAGCTGGAGAGGCCCTGTCCGGACCAGGCCACTTGCCTGGCATCAACAATGGGGTAAAGTGCTACCTCCAACTCTGGTCCGACTTGCGCTGACATGAAGTATCCAAGTAAACTTTTCACGGAGGCGACGAAGGTTCGCTGGCGTGGCTCTAACGAGCAACAGATGAGGCGTCCCATACTGGCTGCAGTTTCCCGGAGAGGCACTTTGGTTAAGATGAATCCGGGAAGGCCTGAACCAACCAAGCGACAGGGTTTCAAGCAGCAGCTTCCGTCTCATCAAATCCTTGCAGAGACGGAGGACCGTTTTGACGTTTGTCACGGTCCCTAACCGTATTATCAGCCGTCGGACTGGGCTAGCAAGATTCGTTGCCACGGTTTACGACCCCTTGTCTCACTTCACTGGATCTCGACAACTAACCGTAGCTCGTCACCACCTGACTTCGATCGCTTTCATCAGCCCGTCCTGGCGCGGGTGCGATGATTTTGATGCGCGTATCGCTTTGCTAGCGTGAGCGCGGGTCTGCTTTTGGTAGTACGTGAGGGTCTGGCGACAAACTGGGGACGATGCCGACCACATGCTCGTCATGCGTTGATGCTTCACTCATCTCAGTGATCTGGAGTTTCCACTGGCAGTGTCGGAGTTTCACCAAACATCAGGCTCTGTATCGTAGAGCCGTCACTACCACTTTCTCCGTTCCCCCTGTCATCTCTCGTCACATCAAGCGATGAATCATAAACAACCGTTTCTTGGTATGCGCGACGCGGTGGCCAAAGACACGCACTTTGGACATACGGAGACCTGACGCATCCGCAAAGACGTCTCTTTTCGCTTGAAAAACGCGATCGCAATCACAACATTCTTACTATACGCATCTCGCAGACTGCGAATCAATCTGTGAACGCCGTCTTCTTTCTGGACCGATTCATTGCACTTGGTGTTATCAGCTGCTTTGACAGCCGAACGTTCTGTTCGTTCCTTTTCCAAGTACATAGAATCGAACTCATAGTCTCCCCTGTGAACCATGTTGCCCTTTTCCCCGTGGTCCAGGTATCTGAATTTGAAATATTCTATGATGCTGTCAATGTCTTGACATGTTTTTGTAGGCAGCATGGGGCCTTCAACGGACATTCCAACGGCCAGCGTAACGTCCCCTTCTTGGGCAAACTGCTCACAGTCTACCCCATCTTCATTCAGTATTTGATCAAGACATTGCTGCTTTTACCACCCGCAGTCACAGACTTGTGCGTCATCACAGGAGTGTGGCAGATATGTAATATGTCTGTGGTCAGTCCGTCGTCGGTCATCCATGGCGGGCCGTGCCGCGTCCAGATGGTACAACACGCAAGTTACTAGAGGAAGCCACGGGCACTACCGAGACAATGGCCTGGCTGCTTCGGCACTGTTGACGATGACGACGAATAAGCCACATTATGCCAGGGTCGCAACCCAAGGCTTAGGCCAGGGCCCTGGCTAGGCGTAGCGCCATTCGGTTTAAGCTTATATATATGTCGACTCTTAGTGGGGCACTATGACGACCAGGATGTGCAGCTGCTGTTTGAGATCGTGCAACTCCCTATCTTGAATTGCTTCAGTCGTCAAGAACATTATCCACCCGGGCTTTCGACTTCATGCAACCTAGATCTTATAGCATTACGGGATTCACTGCGCCGCGTAAGAAAAGTGACATTTCCCGACCCCGTACCATTCAAGCTTGCTACTTTGTGCGGCAGCCTGTTTAACTCCATGCCGGACAGTCTGATAAGGCATAGCCTAAAGCCATATCCCAAAAGCGACCATACACTGATATAGCAATTCTTGCCATGACTTTGTGTTCTTTTTAAAGATGAGGAGAGGTTTGACCATCCGCACATGCGGCGATAACTTCACCTTAGTAATTGAGTGATAGAAGAAACAGGCGCGGGAACCCAGTCTGCCCGCAGTCATTTTTCCGCATTGTAACACTGCCACATAACATAACACAGAACTTAGAGCAACGGATAACACAGTCGAGCTCTACATTATGTGCTGGATGCGCGAATTGATCCCTTCTACGAGATTGAGCGCAGAAGTGACCATAATCATGACTTTCCGCTCGTAGAGATCGGGTAGACGGCCAACAACGAGGAAATCCACAGAAGTAAGACGCGGTTGCGCGACGGATGCTGGAAGAATTCTCAAGACAGGGGTGATGTTGGCGGGACTACTATGTATGGGACTTGTCGGCGTTTATAGGATACTTTGATGTTTTTACAAACTGAAGGTAACAGAGCTCTTCCAAGTTATTTGAGTTCTACATGTAAATCCCGGGCGCAGGCTCATTTTTCTGGCAAATGTCCCTTCCTATGATACTGTGCTTTGTTCAATTGCTTTGCTCAAAAACCCGTCACGCTATCGCCCTCTAGTGTGTGGCTTCACAGTTCGCCTCTACATATCCAAGATCATATAATGGTCGATACTGCTTTCCAGTTCGGTTCGGGATCTGTAACCCTAAGCTTCTGATGCTATTTTGAATATAACAAGTTACTACAACCCGATATTCCTGCGAGATTCAATCAGCAGGATATTGACCTTGTAGGAGGTCAATGCGATAGTCCCTGCGTCAACCTTAGGAAGGTTTGGACGTTGAGCCCCAAGCTGTTGCCTCAAACGCCTAGCGTGATCCTTGCCTGGGAATAACCGAATATCGTATAGTTGAGGTTAACAAGTTCCAAAAAGCACTAGAGCAGCTGATACTTTCGATGTTATCATGCCATTGAATAACCTTTCCGAAAGATAGGGGCGACCTAGTAATGTTCGAGCACGAAGGCTAGCAGTCTACGAGACTTGGGAACCTCATCTGGATTCTTGATCCCATCTTCAAAAAGAGGCAGGTGACTGAGGATTCAAGCGGCCGATGCACAGAAGAGGAGGGAATTGTAAGCGAAACTTTGGTACAAATTGAAACTTCCAAGGCTTATAGACTTAGAACTAGGCCACCAAGTAAGAGGCAATTATTTTAGCCATTCTTAAGCCATTAAGAGCGGCGTAGTAAGAGAGAGAAGCCCGCTAGAACATGGAGTGTCTATAAATAAAACCACGTGCAACAGTAATACTATTGAGCTCGGCTCTCAGAACATGAAACAACCTACTCCAAATCTGAGATATTGGAGCTAAGAGCTAGACGACGAACAGTCTATTTGGAGAGAACGGCGGTGCTCGGGGAGTCCGGGAGAGATAAATTTTCTATACCGGTGCAATCTACGAGAGTCTTACTATTCGCACGGGTCAAGATCTCTATTCATACGGGAACACATCCTGCGCCACAAGTAAAGGTCCCCCTTAAAAGCAGCTAAAATAAAGCCCTAATTACTTAAATAAAACTACTATTAAATATATCTAAATTATATATATTATAATTATATATAATAGCAATTCTTAGATATTTTTCTAGGCTGTAAAAGTAATTCTAATAGCTATTGCAGGGCTCTTAAAAGCCTGATGCGATGGCTATGGGGCCTGCTTGAAATATGTGGCTGTGAGATGTGGCCAAACTGCTATGGAGATGTGGCTATTAGAGCCTGCTGCTTGTCTGCCAACCGTTCCCCTTCAGCAGCAAAAGCCACTATGAAGTATACTGTTGAGGTTTTAGTAGACAAAAATGCAAAGAGATGCCAGAATTACATACCACAACGTTCGCACAAACGTTAAGCCACCGAGGAGATTCGGGTAACAACCGACGTGATAACATAGGTTCTCTTTCTATCCAGACCTTGCTTTCTAGTGAGGAGAAACTCTCATACTCAAGCCCGAGGGTAGAGAGATATGTAGGTACCCGAGGGTGGAGAGATATGTAGGTAAACTCAAAGCTGTTCAGATTTGGAAAGGAGACTGCAGCTGGTTAACAATGCTCCTGGTTCTGAGGGTTGAAAGCACTTACGAGTCATGAAGAGGTTGCGAGGAAGAGGTTGCGAGGAAGAGGTCGGCTTGTAACACGGTTTGGAACAGCCTGCAGCCCGTCTGGAGATTCTGGATACTGTTAACGATTAGTAGAGTCCAGCTCTGAAGTTCAAGATTGCTTACAAGCGATGGAAAAGTTCCATACACAACCTAGTTGCGAAGGGCGAGCGGGGCTCCCGAGAGTCTGTTGGCAAACTTCTAATCAGAGACGCGAGAGTGAAGTGTCACTTGGCGAAGGGTCTTTGAGACAGGCCGAGTCAGTGGAAGCGCGAGGCGACGGTAAGGTGACGTCGGATGAAGGACCACGCGAAAAAGGAAATTGGGGAGGAATGTTTAGAACGAACTTACACTACAGAAGACTTCCGATGGAAGGGTATAACCTCCCAAGGCGGAAAGTTCAGGGGATAAGGCGAGTAGAACAGGGCTTGGCGGGGTTCAAAAAGCAGAAAGAATCAAGTTCAAGACCTGAGAAGATGTGTCAGAGAGTCGTATGCGAAGCACAAAAGGCCGCAGCAGGTGAAGATGGAGAGTGATGGCGATTTGACGATGGACAGTTAACAATATCAATTGCTGATGGCAAATTATGATGCTGAGATGATGAAAGCAAATTTACGATGGGGAAGAGAGCCTGTTCCTTTATACTTGACCTGAGACAACGGGGTATGGTGAAGTCTCAACTTCCTTTACATCAGCCCCGTCACCCGTGTGCGACTTCCCAACCACGTCTCTGTCATACATTTCATGACTGTGTTGGAAATTCCGCGGCCTGACGTTTTCAGTGCCACACCAACACGAGGGCAGTCTGTGGTGCTTCAATAAACCGGGAGTCAATGCATATTTCCGGCCGTACGTACACGTGAGCTCGCTTTTTGTCTCAAAGTCTATGGCATGCCCTTCGAGTGCTTCGGTACACAACGATCTAATGCGGTTTACCCACGCACAGGAAGCATGGGATGGCAAAGGTGGTACGATGGGTAGAAACCATATGGGAGCGTGATCTACAGGGTCCTAAATCTCTCCGTCTGCAGTACCGCTTGCCGGGTTTTAGATTACTACGTCGGTACATCATTCACATCGACACCGCTCATGACCTGTTATCATCCGCCAAATATTAATAAGTGGTTACTCAAGGGTTGCGAGGCAACTGAAGCATGCGTGCGCTTGTCATACTGCACCCGGCAATGGATCAACACAAACGTAGAATATAGCAAGGAGATGGAAGAGTGACTGGCCGGGACAGAGTCGCTGTCCCATGGTCTGGACTCGACCCTCGTGGTGCGTGGATGACGATACAGCACTAACTACACGCAGGCAAGCCACTGGCTTCTCATTTTCTCCAGGCGCATGAGTATGGACAGAAGAAAGGCTAGAATCTGCGAGGTAACACTACACAAAGGGCCCGACTACCTGTCAAGCTCATTCTCCGAGCACTCGGACGTCAGCCGCCGTTGAAGATCGGAGACTGGGGCCCAACGTGAAGGGGAGCTTCCCGTTGATGTCAAGGAGGAAACTCAAACTACCACAGCAGACGCCAGAATATGCGGAGTATCTGCCAAGTGCTACCACAAATTCGGCAATGGCTATCTGTCAAGCTGGGTCCGGGCAACGAGACGCCAGTCGCCGTTTAGTGGCGGTCTGGTGTGAAGCGCAGCTTTCCGTTGATGTCAAGTAGGAAACCGTAAAACACTATAGCAGACGCGAGAATCTGCGGAATATCTTCTGAGTGTAACCACAAATTCGGCAACAGCTACCTGTCAAGCTGGGTCCGGGAAACGAGACGCCAGTCGCCGTTTGGTATCAGAGGCTGCGGTCCGGTTAGAAGCGCAGCTTTCCGTTATATCGGGGAGGAAACAAGAGTTACACATTCACAGACAGTAGACGAGCCGCAGTATCCGCGAGGTAACACTACATAGCCGTGCAGCGGTTACCTGTCAAGCTCAGTCTTGAGTACGTTCTCAGATGTCGGTCGCCAGTTCTAGGCTCGGCAGATTATACGCGGCAGTTGCGTCAGCATTGCGTCGGTCTTAAACATGCAAAGCCGATTGCCTACATGCTGCGAGGCGGAGAGACGGGAAGACGGCAACACGGATGGTGCTGTTTTCGCATCTTAGGATAATATGTATTGGAGAAGTACGGCAGACATGCGCAACGTCGATAGCAGTAGGCAAATCCCAAGTGGCTCTCAATCACAATGTCTCGTATCTACCAGTAGTGGGCCCAATTGATTTCATCTAAGGGACGGCAGTAGATACAGTAGAGGGGCGGTGAAATTAAGCCCAGCCACTTGCTTTTCGACTGGAGTCATTGTGCCACCTACGAGCCACTGGCAGGCGTATGATTTGAAGTCACCATCCGCCTTTCCGTTGGTTGCTCTGTGCAAATTATGAGGAAGCTTTGATTCCCAGGGTCTTTTACTCCGGGAGATGGGTATCATAACAAGATGAGACATATCCTACCAGCCTCTACGTTGGTTGGTACAACCTCGAAGTAGCAAAGTCTCCGGGCAGGTACTTGGTCGGCGGGGAATCGCGAGTTATTTCCTTATGCGGAACAATAATTAGCAAACATCGGTCAGCTCTTCTCTCCCGCCCTTGCGTCCAACCGTGCGTCCCGCCTCGTATTCGAAGCGCTAATATGTCGCATCGGATTTGTGCCGTCGCCCGCCTGCATTCACTTGGAGCAAACGTCACAGTCAGATCATTTCGGCAAGTGGCCCAGTTGCAAGTATCCTCTTTCCCCCTTGCATCCAGCCGTATGTACGAATAAGTCCCGGTTTAATGCCTACCGCCAAGGCCTCGCATTCGGAGACATACTCTCAGCCTGTAGTGATACCACACCTTGTCAATACAGATTTGTAAAAGACCTTGGGGCGCCTCCCAAGATCTTAGTGCGTCGCACAATCTGTAGTGTCATCTTGCATCAAGCGGTACAACAAGGACATCGGGCTGGCCTCCGTAGGGATTACCTATCTCAAGCATATTAGAAGTGAGCATTATGTAATGCGCGCATGCCTGGTCATTTCTTTATCGTGATAAGAATCAGTAGAAGTGACAAGATGAATATTGGACCCCTTTGGTATCAATGATAATGGAGTGTGCAAATGGAGCAAACTCTTGACTTCGCTTTGAAACTTGTTGAGTGAGTCGTTAGTTGTTGTTAGCAGTCCAAAATATTGCGTTTCGTCAGAGGACTAGGGCTACCCATGCGATGGAGATCCATAGCGAGCTCAACACATTCACAGAGGCTGTCAGTACAATTACCATTTCACTTGAAGCACACTTTCCACTTCTTGATTATTTACATTGTCGAAACTCAAGCATGCACTTTCGGGTAGCAGCGGCAACATCGTGCACATACGGCGACGCTAAGTCTCTTTCAGTTGACAGCGATCAGGCGCTCAAGTACAGGATTGTCAGAGTCCTTACACGGAATGAGGATTGCGCGACAGCAGCGATTTGATTGCCGGCGACAAATGTTGAGATGGACTGCACAACTTGTACTCACAAATGAGCAAGTCTTGCAACGAGAAAGCCAGCATGAACCGGCGTTATTTGTCTTGTAGTGTTTAGTGTCTCGCAGTGCTCCCAACAACCTACGACTTTACACAGCTCTTTGACGGAGAAGTTGCCTCAAAGGCTAGATCAGCCGCAGTAGCATGGTGAGCAATTAGTTACATTTTAGCGGGAGCATATACCCAGGAGTGCAGGTTTGGTGTTAATAACTTTGTTTGTCATCGCTGTTTCCAAGCTCAGAGTCGTAAATACAAATACATTGATAATGTGGGATATCTCTGTGTATTCAAAATTCTTGGTGTTTTAGACTCTTTATTCGCGACTCCACACAATTCGCCACTTCACACATTTCGAGGCTCCACACAGTTGGAGACTCCACACAATTTAAGGCTCCAAGATTTAGGACTCCGAGAGTTCACACAATTCAAAGCTTCACGCAACTTCATGTGCTAAGCCTGATAATCTGACAGTAGCCACACCTAGGAGGCTTGTATTCTGGTTTTTATCTACGACTATAATAAGAAGACATCGATAGGGTGTCTTGAAGGCATATGTCTCATTGTAAAGCCTCCCGTACTATGCCAGATCTTTGGTTTGTTGCGTTATTCTCCTTCATGGACCTTCAACCGCAGTCTCCGCATGCAGCAAAATGGGAATCGGCAATTGTACTACACCATCTTTCGATACAGTGGGTCATGTGGTCGAAATCTCTCCCCACACTCCAAGAACTCCTATTATTTCTGTCTCGCATTAACAGTCTAAGGTCTATGAAAGACGTTCGGTAAAGTTTTTTTTCTAACGGTGTCCCGGGAATCGTATCTGATGACATGTCGACGGGCACCTGCTAAGCTTTGGGTCGGTTTGGTACGGTTGTGATACTCCATGGATCGAACTTTAATACTACTAAAGTTTTCTTAGTGAGATCCACGTGTCGTAAGTTACACGTAGAAGAAGGGAGAACTGTCGGACTCTAGGTTCAGATTGACCAAATTTTCACTGCTGAATGCCTTTCTGAGCAGTTGTTTCACTGTTTTGCTCGCTATGGTCTCACCTCTACTAGAGCAACTAATCAACTTATTTGGCTTTTCAATGTTCATGGCCACCGGCTTCAACGACAGTAAACAAGCATCCATAAAGACTCAATATATTAAACCACTTTTACGATTGTGTAGGAATCCACTGGAAGACCAGGTATGCATAATCAACTAAGTTGCTCAATGACATGTGTGCTTGTCGGTGTGGCCACAAACGCGGGCTTCTTGCTAAAGACTCTAAATGGATTTTCTGGCGCTTGTGGGTGCAATTCGAGCCAAATAACCCCTATTGCGACGTACTTCCCGTGATTAGGCGAGCGAAAATCATCAACAGAAGCTGATAACAGTCCAAGTTCTTAAGATCGGAGCCTTTCCTTCCATTTTTGGATCAGAGACATTGACTAAGAACTGATGCCAAGTGAATAGTAGGTCGCGATCAACTTGCACGATTTGTTGATACCCTTTATTTTGCGTTCAACTGCTTTTCTACAGTATTCAGTCCCCTAGTGTCCCAGCTAAGTTAAATCAACTACAACCTGGCTTACTGCCAAGTAGGTATCGTACTTAATAGCCCATCTCACCACAGACTGCAGATATCTAGAGGTTTCTCTCAAGTAGGCTGCAGTCGAACGTCAGAAATATATGTCCTATATAGCTTGGTTCAATAGTAGATCAGCTAACCTAAATGCCACTTGGGGCTGCTCCTGCCTCTTTTAGTTGCTGGATCCGCTTAGCCACTTTTAATTTTCTATTGAACAGAGATTATGCGAAGAAGAAGATTTTGCAAGGCCGCGGCATCTGAAGTTGCGGTCCCACGACAAGAAGCTGGCAATATAATGCGTAATATCATACGCGGCTCGCAAAATAGTACATAACACCGCACGGAAGTGATGCAAGTTGTGTAAATTGTTAATATGCATCGAGCAAGACTAAGATTCCTGACGTCACTTGTTCTGAAGTTGTTATCTTCGCTATCCCATCGCTCGTCTGCTCCCCCATGTCTAGACTTTACTTAGTAGAGCATATCTTATTTTGCCTTCTATCTATCTTATAATTTCTGGACATGAAAGCCAGAAAAGCTCAATGTTAAAGGCTTCTTACTGGTTTCTTACCGGGAGCAAAAGACAGAAGAGAATTTGATAAATCGTTCGCTGCTCAAGTGTAAAGGGTTTGATTTTCAGGGCGGGGACTAAGCAGGAGTTTACTGGGTACACTTACGCTTTGTTATGCGCTTTCAATGAATCAAAATTTGTGCTGGAACCAGCTTTGAGACACAAGACTGATTTTCCTTGCGCCAGAATCGGCAAATAGCAACGATTGAGTATCGTTGTGGCAAGCTTGGGTCATCAAGCCAGAATCAGCCAGATGACACGGTGAACACTGCAGAATTAGTCAATCAGTAGTAGCTGCGGATGAAGTCGCTTGCGGGGGCGTGGTCATGCCGAGGAGATCATGATGATCATCTGTGCCAATACGCATGGTGCCCGGCGCAGAAATTTGCTCCATTCGGTCTGCACAGTCCGCTTGATAGTTCTAGAGCTTTGTGTTGGTGAAATATGTGTATGAGAAGGGAAGATCGAAGCTATCATACAGGGTGTTTATCTGACAGTGTCGTCAAGCACAGCGGTCTTGATTTAGTTGCCTTTTTCCCGACACTCTACATTCTTTCGCCAAACGGTTCCGAATTCTGCCGTTTCTTCTTCCATCCGCTGTCATAGTCCGTTGGATCAAGGTTGTTCAGCATCATGCGCGATAAACAAGACCACCTAAATCACAGATTCACTAGAACACTCACTAAAGAGAGCCGTGCATATATGTACAAGAAGCATATCGTATCACGCTCTAGCAGCGAAGCAGGACACGTAATACAAGCGGAAGAGAATTCGTACGGTCGTCTCGTACTCCAAAGTCTTTTTGGCGTCCCCCCACCCGGTGCTCGCGCCCTGCACCAGAACAAGTCGGAGGTCTTTTTGTCTTTCAGCAAGTTCCCACACATTGCACCAGCATGTCTGTTTTTGGCCAGCTGGGTACCCTAGCAGCCTCTTTCAGGGGCTAGAAGGTTCTTCTTCTTAGTCTTCCAACTACTTAGCTCGAACTCAAGAGGAGAATTCAAGGAACCCGTCCGGAATGTTCCTTATTAACCCTGGGCAAAGTCTTTCTATTGGCCCTGTATAGCTTATGAGCGCTTAAAGGTTGACAGATGCTAAGATATCCTAGCACGTGGTATTGATGGATCATGATTCATCTTGACCTGCTGCCCAGCTGGACCCATCTCCTAATATAATGAAATGTCAACATCATGTCTAAGACTTAGCTTCGAAAGGGTGTTTAGTATGTGAACTCTGCCTTATCAAGTATACTCTATCAAACCTTCAGCTGCCTATACACTATCCTAAAACACTAGGTATCGGGCATAGGAGACCAGAAATCAGCGGCTGTTATAAGGCGTAAAGCTTCCAAAGCCGGTATGTCATAAGATGCATTGCAAAAAAAAGTCGCTACCTGTCAGCAGAAGCCACCATACTATATTACATGTTCTTGATTAGAATCTACTTGCCAACTATGTGTTCTGGTTCTCAACTGGCCTGTGGTGATGTAAGGGCGTCAAAAAAAGAATTCAACATGTCTCTTTGTAGTTCAGGCCTTCAGGAGTCCGGACGTGAATCGCACTAGCAGGTATATGACTAGGAAAATGACGTCCTCTCTTGCGTGACTTGTCAATGCCTGGTCGCCAAGTGTGACAAAGGCTGGCCGCTTCTGTATGCACTAAGTCCGAGGTCTCAATTAGTCATGTCAGTATGTTCCACATCACTTTCTTGTTCTCAAGATATCTTAGTCGCCACAGACAAAGAATCCGGATCGTGGTGGCAGCACCTTCATACGAAATGTGAGACAAGCTGTGTTGATATCCTGTCAATACCAGCCCGAACTGAAATGCCATCGATCGTTGATAGACAAGCGCTGGGTAAACCATACCGGCTCGACTCGGGTATATTAGGTACGACGTATAACTTATTTGAATGTATTGAAGACATCATTTTTACGAGGCAAAAACTACCGTGCCGCTAGGACATTCACATTTTTGATGCTCTTATGTTGTAACCTTATATCATATGCTACGTCTTTCAACCCCTCTAGCGACTCATGTCGACCCTCAGCAAAAGTATGTGACATGGCGGTGCTCCACAGAATTCTATAGTGATCTGCTAAGGCACCTCACTACCGTCGTCTGAAACTCCCAACCATGTATTTCTTCTTTCTTATACTGTATTCACGTCGTTCTTGTCACAGGAGATCTCAGATTAATCGCTAGACGCGTCGCCCTCAGGGTCAGTCCAGGTACGAATCTAAGTTCAAATCCTCGTCAAGACTGAGAAAGTTCATCGCACCACCTCAAAGTTTGCTCCGGTCTTTTGTCTCGTCGATCTTCTGTAACAAGCCCGCGCGCATTGTGCGTCTAGATTCATCTCTTCAACCTTGAATTTTGGTCAAGCTCAAAAGTGGGTTGCCACGATTATAAATACGGGTCTAGGCAGCATATTGACCTTGAAGAAGGTCATTGTGATGGTCCGTGCATCAACCAACTGGACCGAATAGAGTTCTCACAGCATTCCGATGCCAATCAGCCTCTTCACCCTTGTTCTGGAAGCCTATCTCACAATATTAGGCATGGGACACCCTGCTTGGGAAAAGGATAACAATACGAAAAGTCACATTGATCAAAGGAGTGCTTCGACTCGTGCTTCACTTCGGTAAATCACAGCCGCACCGTTATTTCTACAGGGGGATGCACAAAAATCAGAAATAAACCCGAAGTAATGCCAATAGTAGATCTCATTTCTGATTTTGAGTGTTCAAACAGACCTCGACATTCTCCAATTTAATACGGAACGTTCAGCGTGTTCTTTTTCATATGCCATAAAGTGGACAGTTGGTAGTGAGAGGAGTTCAAGAGACACAGTGACTTATACTTTCGCCACTTAAATCCTCCTAGCTCGCGATCAGCTTGCGTTAATGTCAAGTTAAGATGTTTTATGCTTTTAGGCGCAGATATAGATGGCCTAGTAATGAGCTTGCAATCCGCTATTAGAAGCGAACAATGGATATTATATACTCGTATGTGATGTGCTACTTCGCAAACTCAAGCAGCCTGACTATAAGTTACTATAATATAGGCCGGATCCAGATATTTTCTTGCAGTTTTTCCTCGCCGTCTAAAACCAAGATCACTGGTCTTGTGGTGCCACTGCGACTTGCGCTAACTAATATTCATATCTTTGATAATACAAAATAGCTTTAAACTACCTATTTTTTAACTTTATATAAGATTCTAAAAGCCGTCACTTATCCAGGTGATGGCAACCCTCCACACCCACCAGGCAGGAATCTCAATGCTGTTTACTAATGAATCCTAATATTTGCGCTCAACTATATCTTTATTTGCTTCTAAGCTGTACACGCACTAGCGTCGTGATTTCGCAAAGACTACTTTAAGGAAACCGGACGTGTTTAGAACCTAATACTCGTCCTATAATAATGTATCTTGCCTATTAAAAGACGATTAAAATGTCTGGATTGCAAACAAGCACGAACAAAACTCGGTGCCAAGAGCGGAGTTTTGTGCAAACAGCTGACTAGGTTGCAATCTCACGCTGTTTGATCCGACCGAAAAGGCAGGCACTGTTATCTGGTTGTGCTTTTGGTCGTCGGATTTTTCCGGTTTCGGTTCTTGGGCTTGAGCTACCATCGCGCCTGCCTTGTTACGTACCAATAGGCTTCTTCTTGGCTTCGTTAAGGGCGGCTGTCGAGTTGGAGTGAGAGTGAGTCTTTGGTGCGCATCATCACTCTGGCATTTGCCCCAGCGTCGGTGAGGAGGAGGACGCGTTGGTAATGTTTTGGGAATGACGTCGTCAATGCTAGGGATACATGGCTTCACGATGATGAGTGAAATAGTGCTGCACCGGCAGAGTTCCAACGTCTTGTTTCCGCGATCGCCTTCAACCTTGCTACTCCACCGGCGGCCATCCTGGATGCGGGACCCCGAACCCTTCCGGGACAGCATGCGGAAGTAGAATTCATCTTCTACTGGTAAGCTGGTCTACCTTGTGCTTGGAAGATGGGGCGACACTGCGAAGACCCTGTTGAGCTTGACTCTAGTCTGACATTGTGAAAAGACATACGAGGTGTGGAATAGGTGGGAGACTTCGCAAAATTCGCTCAATAAACGACAACGTCCTACGATGGGCTGGCCTTCAGAGACGGTGGATGAATAGTCGGGCGAGGACTTAGTGGCTGATGTGAATTGTAGGCCTTTCGGAAGCTCAACTCCGTGACGGTCCCGGCGTTTGTCAAGTACCCTATAGTGCGTCGTCGCTAATGAGATTTGTTAGTAAGGTTTGAGTGTTATACGTTCAGGAAAGGAGTGACGTGGCCGATATCTCCGTGTCGAGGCCTGCGTTACCGTCACGGCAGAGACCAAGGTAGCTGCAGAGGCGGCGAAACCAAAAATATGATTCTCGTCGGATGTCGCGATCAGTAAGCTACTGGGGCTTGCGCGACGTCTGGACGCAATCTCAAAACCTGGGTTTCGAAACTATCCACCCTTTGGAGCACGCGCGTGCGAGACCGCTCGCGCGTCCTGAAGATACTGACATCAGTGATCTTGACTAGTTTTAGCTTTTTTAGTATCCAAAAAAAGAACAACATACAACAGCGCTTGAGACCGCGATGCTTGAAGCATATGTCCTGCGACTAGGCGAGGAGTGCCAGTGCGCCCCCTCCCTTCATCCGAGGGAGCCTGGGGCAGGGGACGACCTATATCTGTCTGTTAGTCACTCTCAGGTCATTCATAGACACCAGAACCTTCCACAAACTTCGACTGACCATCCGCACTTCACAAGTAGCGAAGGCATCTTTTTGCGGTAGTCCCAGCTCGTTCAGCGCCTCCACCAGCAACCCGACGTAGTAGGATGTGACCCTGAATGGTACAAGATGGAGGAGTGAATAGAACTCACCATAACATGCACCATAGTAGAACACAGGCCTTCGGCTGTTGAATGAGTTCCCCGAATAGGGCCTTGGGCACCTGCTCGAGACGGTCTTAATATCTTCTTCTCGGTGTTCTATCTTCTAACCAGCACTCAAGAACGCACCCCATCCCTGTCTTCCACCCTCTGCGAAGTAGCGTTGGGTTTAAGCCCTAAGCCCGAGTACTGCCGGTTCCCTGTTGACGAGACCGTTTGTCTTCTAGGGTCGTGGAGGCTGCGGAAGAATAAGCAGTCTCATGCGAGCCCGCCGAACGAAGGGCGTTCTAGAGTGCTTCCCCGCGTTGCGCCCAGACTTCTTCGTCTCCCGTAGCGTTGCCTATTTGCGAGGCTCGCAGTTGCCTGGGTTGTCCTTGGGTATGGCGGTGGCGAGGAACGGCGCTCCCACGATATCTTGCCTTAGTAGAAATCGGGCTTGGTGCCTGCTTGAACGGACCATCCATCGTCCGGACACAGAGAGCAGCCCCTAGTTTCGCTACAAGCCAGCGTGTCGCTCCTCAGACGAGGTCGGCATGTGAAGCTAGTGCCGAGGAAGGATCTCAGAAAGGAATCAACGTAACAGTTGTTATTAGCGGCGGGATTGGAAGTGCTGTAATATAAATCGTAAGCGTCGTGTTTAGAGGCCTTGCAGACACTTAGCAAATCCAAGTTTATATTTGACTCAAGACTGCATTGACGAGGGTAATATCTGGTAAGCGCTTGGTATGAACTTGACTATATAGGTTTGATGGTAAGACAGTCGTGAAGATATTCAAGGAAATGCTGCCTCAAAGATTGGCCTTCGGGGTCTCTCTATCTCTTAAACTGCACTAAGTGCGGTAACATGTTATGGTACTTCAGACGCTTCGCGTTACTGACCTTTGTCATTTCACATGCTATCTTGTCAAATTCCTATTATCTCTTCGGAAGAATCTTTCAATAATTAATCAAAGCACCGACGAGTGATACAAGGAGTGAGCTGCTCGAGTCACATCGGACTGGGTTATATACTCTACACGACAATGCAAAATTCTTATCTAATTAGTAGTCTATCCTCTGTAATCTTCAGAAGAGTGAATCCATCACTAAGTTTGTAAGAGACTAGGTATAACAGTGGTCAGCGAGGAAGATAGAGACAGCATGGCACGGAGCTTGATGTGGATTTCTTAATGTGGACGAGCAGCGAAGGCGAGGAACTGAGAACGAATGATCCAAACAAAGTCATCACCCGGTATCAAGGCTAATGCTTGCCAACGTTCAACAAGGGCAGCATAAAGCTTTGCAGCCGAGACAAGTAAGATATGCTTATAAGATGCAACCTGTTTGCGATACGCAATTTTGCGACCAACGATTTACTGCAGACTAGTCAAGTAGTGTCCTCAAATGATAGTCTGCTTCGACCACCGATCAATAACAGCTTTATACCAAATCTGTTAGTGGCGCATAGAACACAGCATATTAGAAAAACAGGTACCTCAAAAACAAATAAGTTATAAGGTCCTGAAACTCAGCAGACAATCGAGTAAAAAGCCTCTCAGCGTTTACAAAAGGTTAAAAAGAAACGCAGCCGGAGAGTGTGTTTCGGAGGCATGCATCCCAGCTTTGTATCAACTTTGGATTTTAATATTAAAAGCGTTATCTTGGTACTTGTTCTTTCCCTAAAGCCACTATAACATCGTTGCGATGTGGTTTCGCACGTTTCAGCAAGTTCATATACGACCTTTCTAAACCAACACCGAGAAGAGAAACCTAGGTTTACACAGAAGGCTATGAGACTAAGTGATTAAGCTTATGCTTAGGTGTATACCCATCATTCTGGAGAGTACGCGACATTTGGACACTTTCTTGAAGAAGGACAGGAAGCGTCTTGCTTCACAGTGAACTTAGTCAAGAAGAGCTCCGCGGGAGGAATCAAAAAAGTAGTCCGGGCATATGATAAGCATGAGACACTATCCTTATCTGTCTGAGCCGCATGTTCAGGTATATGTTAGAGACGAGCGATGGGTGGAAGACAGCTTGCTAATTCCCAAGATCAGGAAGTCTTCATCCCACCTTTTGTAAGTGAAAGAATGTACAGTAGGATAGGTTAATGCCGCCGAATATACTAAGTGATCTTTGACGGATCTTATGATGTGCGAGACACAAGCCAGGCATAAAGCTTGGAAATGTTTTATTTCAACAGCGTTGAGTTGGAATTCATAATGCACTGCCAGCAACGCTTGGAAACAATTCTGGGAAGACTTTAAATCGCCAGAACGGCCGTAAATACGTTTTCGGGAAATACCCTTTGTAGATATGATAATGGCTAAAGAAAGAAAGCAATATTAGTTATGTTCTTATCTTTCCCACGCGCGTAGATCAGTGTGCGGAGTGTGAATGTAAGTGTGCGGAGTGTAAGTTTATGGAGTGTATTTGTGTGGAGTATAAGTGTGTGGAGTATACGTGCGTGGAGTGTGAGTTTATAAAGCGCTGGAGTACGGGGTTGCAGATATTAAAACAAAATATGATCCGTTAGCGCGCTAATTTAGACTATGCGAGTGTCTCAAACTAATCATTTCGATATGCACGTAGCCCGCGTGCAAGTAGTCAAATATGCGCAGTTCATATGGCCTTTGCCAATGTGTCGGCATTCGGAATGCGTGGAGTTTCAGAGTGAAGTTCACATGACCGAGGGTGAAAATGCCAAAATGCTGAGCTTCAAAAGAGGATCGAGCACCCCACACACAGCAACCTCGGCCAAAACTTCTCTCTAGACCACAGCCATGTCATGCCATCTTCAAAATTTACTGCAATAGAATCTGCGGACATAAAGTCGACTCGGGATCTAAGGGCCGACTTTGCCTCTTTAACAGCGGTCTTCCTCCCCCTCACGACAGTGTTGTTACACCATACAGATAATTGTCCCTCAACATGTTCGCCTGGTTCGTTTACGACCCTGATGCCCCCATATTAGGGTGCAGTTAATTTTACTCATTTCCCAAGACTCGTTGCCAAATCATCTAATTGTTTCAATGAATGAGTCTTGACTGGAACCTCTCTAGGGTGTGACCCGCTATCACGATGAGTTACTTCGAAGTTTGATTCACTGATCTGATACTCGCCTCAGAATGCTTTACCAGCCCAATAGTATAAGAGGTTTTGCCAAAGATAGATTTTGGTTCTGACGAACGTAACAGCGGTGGTTCTTTTGATAAAACTTGTGAAGTTCGGCAAAGATACTTTCTTGTTATTCAAGCGCGTTCACATATTTGAGCAAATACATCGTGTTAACGCTGAAAAGCGCAGCATCTACGTGAAGCATCCCACTTGTGCTGAATATAACCAGAATTGATTAAAAAACCAATCAATTGACAATGCCCTGTTCATCCATTGACAAGTCAAATAAGTCCACGATCTCTACAGACATGGGCTGTTCTTCGACCCAACCCCGCTTCGTGTATCATCGTAAGCATGAAAACCAATTCGATACATTACTGCTTGCTTGGCCGTGGATTAATGGCGAGAGTAGTGCCAGCCTGCTTCCCCGCATCCCCAATCTCCTTCGTGGCCTTCTTGCCATTCGTATTGCATTTTCTGTTAACTTTTGGAATGGCCGGGGCTTGGCCGGCGTCAGGATTCTTTGGGTCATCGGAGGCCGTCTTCCCCTTTTTATTAGACACAGATGTCTGCTCGGGGGAATGCAAGTGCTTCGAAGATGAGCGAAGCTCACGGGGCTTTTCCTTGGCCGTTTCGTCACTGCCCTTCTCCTTCATGCTTTCCGTCGTACTTGTCGATATCAAACCGGAGGAGGTCGCCTCGCCGGGAGTCTTAGTTGTGATATTGACTACGGGCGTTTGGTTGAGACGGGCGATTGTTTTGTCATGGTACAATTTGATCTGTTCAGCCTCTAGTCGTGGTGGGTGTTCGACAATACGCGCAGCACCTTTGCCTTCGACGTTGGCGGTTGCGGTTATGACACATTCTTGTGACACTGATATGTCGAAAGTGATTTCAGTTCCTTTACCACAAGGCGGAATATCAGTGATGCTGAAGGTAGTAAGGCGGATATTGTCCTCGCTGGCAGGCCCTTCTCCTTCGAACATTGCGATCTCGACTTCGCTCTGGTTTTCCGCGTTGGTCCCAAACATATGCGACTTCTTGAAGGGTAATGGCGTATTGCGCGTGACAACGGGCGTCATTTCCAAGATGTCGCCTCCGGGAGTGGTCTGCACCGCAATTGAACGAGGCAGAACGCTCTTGACCTGGATCTTTTCGTTGGAGGCGAGCAGTGCCGCTCCTCGGGCGACACACTCCTCTGTCTGCGGTGAGACTATTCTCACATCAGGGAAGTTGTCCTCGCAAGCAGCCTTCACAAACGGCAATTGAGAACTGCCACCAACGAGCAAGATGGCGTCAATCGGGTCGGATGTTAGAACTGCCATATCGATCTGGTCGAGGAGGACCGTTTCCATGGGTTTGCAAATACCATCAAAGTCGCTCCGCGTTAGATAAACAATTTTGGGCTCTAGGGCTTCACCCAGGCTATGCATTTCGATGGGAACCCTTGCCGTCGTATCCCCCCGACAAATGTCCCTCTTCCTTGCCTCGCATTCGCGCAGAAGTCGACAATCGTCAACCTCGTACTCGAGGGGTTGGGCCTTTTCCTTAGCCCAGGTCATTATTGCTTGGTCGATATCCATGCCGCCCTGAAACTGGTCGCCAGCGGTCGCCTTGACTAAGAACTTTGGGTTTGCGTTCTCCAAGTCCGGGTACACTAGGGTAATATCCATCGTGCCCCCGCCAATGTCGACAACTAGGAGGTAGTCGACCTGGGGTTCCGTTTCGGCCTTGTTCGTTGCCATCAAATAGTCAATGGCCGCAGCCACAGGCTCCTCGACGAGCTTGACTTTGCCTCTCTCGAAGCCAGCAATCTCAGCTGCATCAAGAGTAGCTGTTCGTTGCAGAGTCGTGAAGTACGCAGGAACGGCTACTACACAACCAGTGACGGGATATCCAGCATGCCTCTCAGCAGCAAGTCTGACAGACCCAAGGATGAAGGCTGATACTTCTTCTGGTTCAACTCGCTCACCATCGATTTCGAAGAAGGCACCTTTGTCGTCAACTTTGCCATCTGGTACCTGACAAACATCCTTGGCCAAACGTCCATCCTCTTTTGGGCGTCCGAGGACACGTTTTGCCAGGCGCAACTGACGCGCCCACTTGGATACATGCTCGTTTTGTTGTATCAAAGCCCAAGCCCCAGATTTGACCTTGACCATTGTTGGTGTCACATGGTAGCTGGACGTCACTGGTAGTAACTGATCTCCCATGTAGGCACACAGAGTTGTGGTTCCCAAATCCACGCCAAGGGTGGAGGGCCGCGTCAATGGTTGGGGTTCGTTTGACTGCTAAAGGATGTTGGATAAGTCCAGAAATCTCGATGCAGACCAAGCATAAGGTAGGTGAGTCAACTGACCATTTGGAAGCGTTATCGATCCGAGAAGAGCTATCAAGTTTAAAGGACTATCGAGGGGTGGAAAATTTGATCGAGAACTGAGAAGTGTCGTGGACAACTGAAAAGTGTCGTGGACAACTGAGAAGTGTTGTGAATAATTGAGAAGTGTCGTGGAGAACTGAGAGGAGTCGTGGAGAGCCGACCAAAATTCTTTCACTTGGAACAGCAATTACAAACTTCGAAGTTGATAGTATGCATCAAACTGAAGAAGGAAACGCTTGTTATTCAGTCAAAGTGTAGTGAAGTCATTCAAGTAACGATAGGTCAACTTTGCCTATGGCAGCCTATCTTTTGAGGACCACCTGAGCTTCGCCCTTTGAGTCGTCAACACATCAGATACTCTAGTCTTCTTTCAGTCTCGAGCACACAGTACGAGTGGGTATGAAATAATGCAATTACAAACCCCACCACTGGGCGCCGTCTGTAGTCGCGGCTGCATGGTAGCAAACAGATCCCTCTCTGCACCGCTGCATCAAATATTGTTTCAAGCGAGTGGTGCCTACCCGTCAATCGCTGGTATTTTGGGAGGCGTGCCTTTCCCCCTTAGCCGCCCACAAGTGACCTGTCAAGGAGGGGTGGAGCCACACCAGATTTGTTTGCGCGGGCTGCAGCAATGCGCAATGCAGATACATATGAGCCGTCAAGGGACGGGTCAGCCCGGGTCAGCGGTGGGGCCTCTTCCTTCTCTCGTTGCCCGGTTTCCAAGATCCAGCATCAGATCTCCACCGGGGCCAGGGGGCCCAGCTCGGTCACTCAACAGTGCGATCGAGGGATGGCACATTTCCAAACTGTACACAGCGCCTCCCTTGATGTCTCCAACTGGCCGAGGAAATCATGGCTGTGGACTAACGGCTGCTAGCGCCCGCGGGTCCCTCCCCCACCCATGTCGGATACCATAATAGGCATCCCCGGCGCCCGCCGTCCTAAGTCCAGTGGTGACACTGCGGAAGCCCGTATGCGCGCACGGTCGGCAACGGGCTTGCAAGTAGCGCGCTGCGTTTGCGGCGCCAAGCTTAAATGCCCTGTCGAAGAGACAACAAGAATGTCACCTTGCCGGATTTGGTGAAGAAAAGACATCCGGAGCAAGGAATCATCGCGAGTAGGACTGGGGTCGGCCGATCTGTTGCAGATGTCGCCCGCAGCTGCGCCCGGGGTCAGTCCTGTGCGCCCAGTCAAGCTTTTCAAGTCCGCGCTGTTAAGCGCTCAACGAAGTTGGCAGCCACCGGAAAAGGGTCCGCAATCCCGCCCGACAGGTTGGGTCAAAGCTCATCTGACGAGTGCGGTAAGGATTCTTCAGGTTAGTACGATGTCTCCAACAACCATCACCCTTTTGCTTATCAACCCACCAGCAAGGGGACTATGAGCCTCGAAGCAAAACCCGGACGGTCAAGGTGTCTCAAGACTCGGAAAGACGCGAGTCATCTCCGGTCAGAAACAGGCAGGCGGCACGACCACAACGATCAGGTACAGGATTAAATTCTTCACAAACTTGGAGTGAACAGCAATTACAAGTGGGTGTGGATGTTCTCCGCAAGGGTGTTGCCGGTTCTTCTATATGCTGACCTTCATCACCAGGACCTTTCATGCAGCACCACGCCCGAAAGTCTTTCAGAGCAGAGTGACAGTGACCAAGAATATGCTCCGTCATCTACAAGAAGCCAGCCAATTTTGTTGCCAGTATCCTGGGATGTACGTGCGACCTTGCGGCCCAGTGCCGCATTGCACCAAAGTATCATCATGCACATCTTGTACATTATCGAAGGGATGGGTTGCGGCCAAATCAAAGTCATGGACTCTCCGTTTACACACACGACAACGAAACTCCGAGTATGGCCCTTTTGCCTCAACGATGACAATTGGGTCCTCTGTGTCTCCGATCAGCGGACACAGACCCGGGCCACGACGATTCATACCATGGTGCCATTTGAACCGTTGGGCGACTGTCAGAGTCTACAAAATGCATATGGATGGTGCCGTCACTGGGATCCAAATTACACGGTATGCATGACAACTCCTCCTGGGAACTCGGTCGACTCCGGTGTCTACATTCTGGCTGTGGCATTTCATCTTGTCGCGGGGATCCCCGTTTCTGTTCAAGATTTGTCATTTTGGAGGGCATTTCTCATTTACCTCACAAACCCACTGAGAGACAAGAATGACATCGATCGAGCGGAAAAATGTGCACTAGACACATTACTCACGCATTGTGTCGTGGGTTTGGTATCGTCCATCCCGTACCCCGAGTTGCAGAAAATTATTGACAGGGAAGCAACCAAAGCAGCAGAGCGACAAAAGGAGGTAGCTATATCTGCACATTGCGTACTTTCTCTTCTTAGAAAGCTTGAATGCCGCTCACCGAAGTCCGCCGACCAAGAAGTTCTAGCATACTTTCAGATTGCAAAGAGGTTCTGCGGTGACTTGTTGGGAAGACCAGGAAGTGCTGATCTGTTGGCGTTGACTTGATAACCAGCGGGGCTATTGAACTTTGCGAGCATGCTTAAGGAAAAGAAACGGCTATGATGACTCTGACGGTCTCAACCTGTTGATGGGGAGCTTGGAAATCATCACTTGCACTTGGCTTCAACATGTAAATACTCAGGCTGATCAACGACGACAATTGCAATAGAATACCTGATCACTCTTTGTCCAGGCACTCAACATGACATTAAAACCGGGTTATACACAATACCCTCCCGTGCCGGCCACCCCTCCGTAGCTTTCCTCCAAGATCCAACTCTGACGATATACCGTAGGGCGTCAAGTTGCCGGTTGAGGACGAAGCGCTCTAGTTTCCCTGCCTTTCACGTGCCTTCACGGCATTGGCAGCGTCAGCGTTCATCTCAGCCTGCAGCCGAAACGCTTCGGCCTGCCAGGATAAGAGCTGCATCGCGTGGTATTGAGATTGTTCAAGAGCATGGTTTAGCTGATTGCGTCGCCGTCCTATGACATCAGTAAGGTCTTGGTGCTCAGCGACTGGGTGGCTCCGATCGGGCAGTTCGGTTTCTACTGGATTTTGCGGATTCTGTTGCATAGGAGGCCGAGCTTGCTGTAGCGGAACGCGAAGTCGCTGTTGAGCGGGCTGCGGGTCGTAGTGTGGTGATTGTTCCGTCGGTGTTGTGAAGTCAAAGCTGATGGGCATCTGACCTCGTGGAGACGACAAAGGTGGAGCAGGCAGGTATGGGGAACCTTGAGGTGTTCTATCTAGTCGCTTGTTAGCATAAAGAGTGGTGCAATGGTCGTTCCAAACGTGTGCTAGGCTGTTTTTGCTGACCTTCATGACTGAGCTGAAGACCCCTCTTGAACTCTTCGTATTCCCTGCGATAGTCCGGATCTTCGTTGAGCAGCTGCAGAATCTGGGCATTCTTTCGAGCCACAAGTTCTGGGTCGTAGTTCTCAGCAACACTGTCGAGGTCACTAGTGGCGACATCGGAGAGGTCTGTCACCGCTGAAGACTGACGACGCAGTTGCACCCATCTGTCGATGGCGTCAATCTCCTCTTGGGTATAGCTTCGTGGATCCCGCTGGGAGTCGACTAGTTTTCGTATCTGATCGGACGACAGATTGTCTCTTTGAGGTGCAGTCTGCTGCTGCACCGGGGGACGCGATCGTCTCGCTTGCTGCATCTCGGTAGTGTTCTTCGTTTGAGTATTGAAACGTCGATGAAAGCATGAGCAGCGGTCGTGAAAAGGTGCGACGAAGCAATGGCTACTTCTCAGATAGGGGAGATTTGGTAGAACGAGTTTGTGTTCAGGGGAGAAGAGGTCAGAATTACGGTGGAGAGAACCCGGTTCGGTGCCGCATGGCTGATACCGCCCTCCGTTTGTTCGTTTGTCGTCATTTATGATAGCGAGGGCAAACAATCTCCTCCCCGCCACAATTTCGTTGAACTTCATGAAATCTTCAGCTCCTTCGTGGCATACACTAAGAATTATGTTTGAACTATCTGTCTAAACTTACCTCACACGTCTGGTGGGATTCGAAAACCAAGACAGCAACTGCAAGACCAGGCGCTTCTTTCTTTGGATCCTCAATATTCTTTCGCTAGCCATGATCGGTCGCAGCGGTCAAGAACACCATCATGGTCTACAATGATAGTCAGGTACGTGTCAATCTGCGCATACTATCGACAGGACTCCTTCGCGGTCGACAAAGACTGAGACGTCCTCGTCCTTCTAGACCTTTCGCGGTTACTCCATCACTCATCTTGCCTCGAAAACCTCCTCAAGACTCAACTGGCCGGCGGCAGATCGCCTCTGTCTTCTCAAACATGCAGAACGTTTTCAAATCTCGACTTCACAAATGCTCGACCTTGGTGTGGAGGACCTTGCCGAGGACCTGGGAATCCCGTCCAGGTCTCGGGACTACCAGGCTGTGATACTGCGGCGAGCCCGGTCTGCTCTTGAGTACATGACTTGCAGGCGACTTCGTGAGGATGGTGTACTAGTCAAGACTGAAACCATTGACGAAGCAACTGGGTTTACCCAGGAGGTCTGGCGATGGCCACAGTACACTTTGCAGTGGTTGCGCAACGACTGGGACGGAGGCGAACATGCCACTGCTGATACACCACGAACGACTCTTCGAACCGACCGAGCAGGCCGCAGAGCTATTACTCCAGATTCGGCAAGTACGGGTACTACCAGCGTGAGAGGAAGACTTCCAACACGTGATACAAGCCGTCGAGCGGATGACCAACGAGTGAACTGGGCAGCTCCTTTTGCAAGTCGGTCTCCATCATCGAGTTGGTCGGGCGACGAGTTCGGTCCTGGCAGACACAGAGCCCCCTCACCGGAATTTGTGGGCGGTGTCGTCTCTCGGTCTCCGTCTCCGATAGCCAGACCAGCGGTACAGTCACCGGCCAGATCTTCAGTTCGCCGCCCATCACCGGCTCGATCGGCTCGCGACACTCCCAATAGGTCTCGATATTACCCCTCTGACTATACTCGCGACACATTCGATAGGCTTCGGTATTACAACTCTGACTATAGACCTCGACAACATACATTTGTCGACCACACAATGTCTCAAATGCCACATTCCGGAGAAATCGACCGCGAATCGACTCGTTCTACATCCCGTTCAAGACCGGCCGCCACGCCAGCAACTCCTTCGAGATCCCGTCCACGACACAGTTCCACTCATGTGACGCCGAACAACTCCAGCCCATTCGAGCGGCCTCTTGTGTCCGGTGCAAATCGTGCCAGGATTGTGAGTTTCCAAAACAACAGAAGAGCCCTAGCAGCTGCAGAAAGACAACTTGGCGCCCTACCAGATCCTCCACAGGAAGCGCCATCTGCAAGCCCGAGATACGATGATCCAGCGACCTGGCCAGATACTCCGACACACCAACCCGAATCAGAATACGGTGGAGGCAGTGGCTTCCATACTAATGCGACCGACAGTCAACATGGAGGTGACCGCAGCGTGAACTATCCCACACTTCCCACTTTCGAATCATTCATGGAAGCTCCATCTGGTGGGGAAAATCACGCACCACCACCGTGGAACTTTTCGCAAACTGCGGAGATGTCGAAGGAAATGCTATCCCAGGCGCAGGAGTCTCTCAAGTATGCGGTTCTGGAATGGAAGGCCAACTTCGAAGCCTCGGCTGCCCTTGCTAGGGGGGATGAAATTGAGCGAAACCGACACGAGTGGGCTGCGAAAGTTGCGGCAAGCAAACGCATATCTTCTGGCAAGAGGGCCATACAAGGTCTGCTTTCTACATGCGCTGATGCGACACAACCCCCTCCGGTTATTGTGTCTCCTATTTGGGAGTGGCTACTCAGAGTGCCCCCGGGGCCCGGGGTAGACGCTGAGGAATAAGAGTCTTTAATCGCTAGCACTTGTTAATTTGCAATTCTATGCGATATCATTAGGGAATTTGACACTGAATCTGGCTATTTCATCTGCCTGGGGGTTTTGTTCATGACGACACCGCCTGCAAAACAAGGCTGAGTATCATTGACCGTCAATTTCGATATACTCCGACCTGTAGTGTGCTCTTTCGATAATGGCAGCGCGTTATGAATGAAAACTTTACTTTTTGGGTAGTAAACCGAATCTTCAATGGTAGCTATATTCGCCAGGTATTTATGATCAAGAGGGTTCCTGACAAACCTCCAATTAAGATTCCTATGATGATGTGACCACAATATCCAGAACACATGTAATTAACAGAGTTGCCGTTTTCTCGTTGAGCTGTGGCAGTTGTTATTTCGCCCAACTGCCGTATTGCCATTTAGTCGGGGTTTGGCAACCTGTTCGCTCACGTACATGGCTTGTCCCCCATACAGGAGAGCTCCGCCTGCACAAGCGCGCAACTCCGTGCTTTGTGTACATCTTCGCTTTTGGATCGTCGCCGCGAAAGACTGAGGAGAGCCTGAATATGCTGCCAGCCTGCAAGGAGTGCTACGGTGAAGACCCTTGTCATGCCTGTAAATTCGGCAGTTCGGGCATACAGGTGAACTTCGTATGGATGCCAATGCACCCTCCGACAAAGATATCAGATGATTTTTATTAATTATAGATGACATAAAGCTCCTAGAATACTTGTGTTATAGTGTTGATAGATTGGCCTCGGTCTCTTTGCGAAAGTTGAAAGCTGGGTGAGAATCGTGCAGGAACAAATGCCATTCTTGACGACAACTCGCGTTCCAACACACCCCACTCTCGTACAACAATATTGGAATAGTATCAAAGGGCTACAGCGGAGTCGGGCCAAAATCTTACGCCAGTAAACAGACTGCAAGACTCTGACGATTTACAGAAACGATTTCCCCAAAGAGAAAACGTTAAAATGTGAACACAATCATCAAAGTATACGACACGGTGAATGGATATGCACACAGAATGGTGAACTGCTGATTGCTTCACATTCATGCGAGACAAAGTTTTGATACGTCTCGATGTACGAACAAATTTCCTACAGCTGTGAAGAAAATACCGCCTACAGAGACGACAGCGAAGACAAGACAAGTCTAGATGCTCCTAAAACCCCGATCCTTCCCTCCCCCAACTCACAATATTCCGAAAGGGTCACGGCAAGAATCCTACCGAATGGGAGTCTCCAATCCAACGAATGTAGGAAGGAAACGGCGGCCATCACACACTCCTTCGATTCCTCCTTATGGAAGGCAGATGCGGGAAGAAGAGCAGAGTGCGGTAATGGCCCACTGGCAAGAAGAGTGGCATAACTTGCCCAAAAGGACGCTATCTTCTTGGGAGCTAAGCGCATAGTCTTTTTAGTTCATCAAACTTCTCCCTCGCTATCACATGATCCTCTTTCCAACGGTCACCCAAGGCTTGTCTCGTCAAAGTCGGCACAAAATGACGAGCGTACTCGGCCCTGACCATGTCGTTACTGAGGATAGACATGACTGTCAACAAAATGCTTAGCCACTCGTGATCTTCGGAGGACCCCCCTGAATGATCTTGATGCCCCATTCTTTTTAACAGTGCTCCAGCCTGAACGTGAAAGGCATCGGCGATAGACTTGTGGACGGCACGGTAAAGGGGCTGGTTGGGTGTCGCGGAGAGACTGGGTGGATCGAAAGGCGGGCTCGTGGCATCGAGCTTAAGAATGGCGTGTAGCGGGCGAGGAACGCTATATAAGTCCATTACATGGAGTCGATGATGAACCTTGCATACTCGTGAACGCCAGAGTTCTGCCTATTTTCAGGTTATCAGGTAGTTGCCTCCTCGGAGCAATCAAAGCGGACTAATCCGGGATTTGAAGATCACTCACGTTCTGTACAGAGTACCCTGTTTTTTCCCAGGAGTCCTCGTTACCGTCTGCAGAGTCTCTGTAGAGGAAAATGAGTCCAAAGAGAAGAACAAAGATGGAGATCAATGTAGCGAAAAGTCTTGGTTGGAGCTGTATTTGATTCCGCATGGTTGCGAATGGGTTCAACTGGTGCAACATAAACAGAAAATCTAATCTGCTGTTGCTCGCATCTGAGTTGTTCAAGAAGGGTTGTTGTTATTGCCGGTATTGATGCTACGCTGGCTGTCGAATGGGGGGCCTTCAGTCGAGTGAGACGTTTCGCGTTGATGAAAACTTCGAGAAAACAAAAGACAGGTCGCAGAACGGGGACACAAGACTATCCGAAATTTGATCGCGTTCCGTTAGTTGTGACGTAAGACCGAGTTGACTGTTCACGTGCTGCTACTTGACATCCGGTTGACTGCTTTTGTCATCAGTCAACAATCATTTTTCCCGGGTTGTCCAGTGGACATTACACTGGCGCTTGCTTTTCCCCTGAACTTCCACTTCAGCTCTGTCCTTTTCCCTTACATTGTGCCGAACTCTCCTTTACTGTCTGCTGGCTCGTCTCATGTTCATATCCACCGTTTTTAGTATTCTGCATTGCGTCTTTGCTGCGCTCCGCGGTCTCGGTCTTTAGCCTCGCAAGTTCGTTCGATCTCACGGTTAAGCCGCTCGCAAACCCCCAAAGCGGTCACAGTTCTCCAGGCCCCGGATCACGTCGAACAACTCAGTTTGCCACAAGATCGTACTCAGGCATCATCCTTCGATGGCTCAGGTCTTACTCCATCCCTAAACTCGACACGGTCTCTCCCGCAGACCGTAGCAGGCCCGCAACACAAGCTTGCACCGCCGCACACATGTCCGAATACCAACAAGGGCCCCCCGAGTGGCTGTTGCGAGCCGCGCGCGATAAGTTAGAGAAGGACGAAAGACGCGTTCGCCGCAGGGAGCTTCGTGCCGCTCAGGTCTTAAGGGCAAGTTCAGTTGGACAGAGTCAGACTGAGCGACATGCGGCTGGCTCGTCAAAAGCGCGAGGAGGGGAACAAGTCCTCGATGATAGTCTTGCGGAAGCACCGGTAAGTTGATGTCTGCGATGTCGAACACAATGAAGACGCGCGGGCAGCGCGGGCAGGGAATACTAACAATGCTGCAGGCGGATCTAGGACTCATCTCGACAAGTGATGGCTGTTACACAGACACGACTGTATTCCAGCATGAGGTGGAGGGTCGAGCTACGTCCTTGCCACTTCCGCAACCGCCAGGGTCTTCTACGTCACGACAGGCCAACACCAGTTCGTCTCGAACAGCCAACCCTCTTTTGTCGCAACATCTCAGAGACACGGACTATCGTGATGTTCCACCGGCAGAATCTCATCAATCTACAGACCAGCTTCGTCATGCTCCAGCACTACCGACTAGCCGCCCACGGTCTCCATCGCCGCTGAGTTCCTCCATACGAAAATCGCACACCCGACAAAGCCGTCAAGCCTCGCCTTCGTCACAATTGCGACTCAGACTGGCCGAAGACATTGTACATTCTGACCAGCCAAAGCAACCAGGTGTCCAACTGTCTGTGAGTAAGTCACTCGACGAGAAGACAAACGTCCCTTCCTTGGAAGGACCTCAAGCCAAAACCTCATCCGAAGCCCGTAATTACTCTGAACGACGAACCGGCTTGCCAGAGCCGGCAGAACAGACGTCGGACAACGAAGTTCTGATACCAGCCCGCAACTTATCTGCCTCCAGCCATCACGACAAACAGCCCGAGCCAAGCCCAGCAGTGCCAGAGGAACAGCATTCGCATGGACCAACGCAGAGTATTCCTCATCCAATAGTAGCCGCAGATATCGGAGACATCAAGGATTCGACGGCGAAACATAACCTCACTGGACCATCCACAGCCAAAGTGCCTCCTCCACAGTCATTCCAGAACGTCGAGTCTCGTTTATCACTGTGGAGCATACTGGCTATTCTCACACCCCATAACGTTTATCTTTGTCTGCTCCTACTGAAAACTCTTGCTGGTGGAATACTGCTGCTCTCTCTTTTAATCTTCATCAAGGGGAGTGTCGTCGACATGAAAAACTTCGCCGCTGAAGCTGTCGCCCCCCTTGGTTCAGTCTCCTCGGCAATTGGTGGCGCTGCATCAGCTTTGGTCGGATCTGCCGCCTTGTGGTGGCACGGTGCGGCATCATACGATCCGCATAGTAGGCACCAGGTGCCGCAGCCTGTGCATCTTGTCTCCTACATGGAAACCTGGATTACAGCAGCGCGGATTGCGGATTCGCAACTACAAGATCTCGCGAAGCTCATGCACAACGAGCGGGAACAAAAGCTACTCCCTATTAGGCTGGCCAAGGATACGTACTCTGAAAATGCGATGTTAGAAAGAGAACTCGCATTCTCACTTACCGACGGCAGGGTTGGAACACGAAGACTACGGCTGAACATTGAGCAGGATCCAACATGCCTCTTGTTCGAACGGAATCACCCGTGGATTCGCGTTTTGTATTCATGGCAAGTGGACGGCCCACGTCGAAAGGTCTCATCCCGCATCAAGGATCTCAGCGAAGTCTTGTCAATTGCCCTTGAGAGCCGCCCAGATCTCATTAAGAAAGCAAAGAGCCTCCAGAACACCGGAATTCCCGAACTAGAACAAACCACCTGCAAATTATCCAATGACTTGTCTTCACAGCGCAATTCTATCATCGCCCAGCCGGAAAGTGCAATCGCTATTGGTAAGTGGGCACCGGGCGAAAGTTCGGCTACAAAACATATCCTCAACCCCCTTAGCCAGGTTGCCGATGCCACCGATGCCCTCTGTCAGCTGCTCCGGGAAGCGAATATTGCATTTCTGGGGCAGATCAAACTTATGGAAGATGAAGTTGTCTTTCTGAAGACGGCGAAAAAAACCTTGATCATGATCTCAAAGGAAGCTAGATCAATTGCAAAGCTCACTGGCGCTCAGGTTGAAAAGTTAGAAGGAGGGCTGGCTCGCATAGCGGAGGATTGGCTGGAACTGACCGATCTGTATTACGAGAGAAATGGGTAGGCCAACTCTTGTCGGGTGCGTATACGAGGGAATCGAGATCCGAACCTGACGATCTTCCAAGAGTGAATGGCGGTGTGAAAAGTGGCCAGATCAGAGGCGTTCAATGGCCTTCGTAACCGAATGCACTGCGTATATTTCCTAACAAACATGCTAGTGCACTGTATCAGTCAACAAAAGCGACGTAGGAAAATGTTGAATAATTCGCGATGCACATCTTCAATCTCTGCCAGAATGGCACGCTCAAGCTGAGGGGCATAGGCGCCCACGCAAGCCAACGCGAAGCATGTGCTGTGACGCCTCCAAACTTGGCGGTAGGCAGCTTCCATCATAAACATAGCATCGTTTCGAGCTCCAAGGAGTGGCACTTTAGCCAGGTTGGTGCATACTGACCGCGTCCTTGAGAGGCGGCTTCACTGAGGCAATGACGAATGAGGCTTTGGCGAGCGCTACGTAATAATAATATGATAGCTGAGCTGCACGGTGCACCCCTATATGATACATAAGCGAGTAGCCGCGTCCTTCCGCATCCCGTACGTACAATTGCGCATACCTGTCACTGTTTTAGATACTTTTCATATTCACTCAGAACTTTATGCGGTAAGTTTTATGATAATTGCACCACTCTTCTCTCCGAAACCTTGTCATTCAACAAAAGTCATTATTCAAAGAAGCTGAGCAGCAAAGCAGCAATTTCCTGGTTTATCTCTCATCGTCGGCTCGTTGTTTAGCCAGGGAATGCTCAAAACTCCCTGGAAGATCATCTCTGTCACAACTACCACCCCTTCGGGCGAACTCGTCACCCTGAGGATGCCTGCTAAGGAAAGGGTCGACCCCTACCTACGCGGTCGGCAGCTGCGACGCTTCTACGATAAGCTTGTCGATTCCACGGAGAATTCTCGCGGGTTTACAGAATGGGATCTCGAAGTCATGGACCGTTTTTGCTCGCAAACAGAGACACAAGACAAGGAACCGGGGTTTCCTCGCGGCTGGAACTCCGGTTCGTCCATGGCGTCTGCCCGTGCCTCTTGGCGACGAAGATTGCTTGAATTATACCCCGAGATACAGAGCGGAGCGATAGGGCAGACTACAAGCAAATTGAAGGCACCAACCGAGCCGATCATAGGAACGAAGCCGCCTTAGATGAGCAGGATGAAGTCACCTCCAACAGACCCAATAATGAGCCAGCTATAGAGGCAACCCAATCTGACGAGGAAAGTCCAATCTCGGCCAGTATTTTTCGTTTTCGAGGACACCTGGAAGACGAAGATACCCAAGGGTCGGTCATCGGTAGCAGCGATCCACGCCATGTTACGAGTACCGAGGAACAGCACTCGAGTCATGCGTCTCCCAAAGATGCGTCTCCCAAAGTCGGTCATATCGAAGTCACCACTTCTTCAACAGCGACTGAGAGATTCCCCGCTAGTACCGTAAATACAGGTCATGGGTCTCTACCATCTGGTGTCAGTATTGAGTCCTGGATCCCGGCGCAGAAAGCACTATTTGGGAATTGGGCGTGGCCAGCTAAAACCATACAGGCACCGGTCAGCATGCGAAGTCCTATCACGCCGCTACGCATTGCCAAAAAGCATCACGACAAAGATGGCGACGTCGATATAAGCCCCAAGAGTCTGACAGGCCACCCGTTCCACGCTCCACGACCTACGCACGAGGCTCCAAGTGTTTTAAATGTTGTGCCGCACTTGTACCAACCGGGTTCGGAGTTGCGCTTTGCAACTTCCACGAATCAACAGGACAAAGAACCAGACGCGTCTCATCGGGTGGGAACTCAACTCACTCAGATCAGTCCGGAACAGCAGCTAGACCGAGACATCATAGCTGACGAGCACGGCGCACAAACAAATCCAGCAAGCCATGTTCGAACAGTCACCAGACAGAATCGAGACCCTGTCGATACTGCAGAAGGTGTCGGGGGCTTCGCCAGAATAGTTCCTGAAAAACAACCTGATACTCAGAGAACGGGGCGAGTCGGGAATGTACGAGCCGTGGATGTAAGTTACTGGCTTTAATTCCGTTCCTTTAATACACGTAGATCAAGAACCTGACCTTCATTAGACGCCTCCAATCACGGATCCACGTCCCCGCGAGCAAGCAGAGCTCGGCCGTTTTCGTTCTCGAAGCCCGGAATCAGAATCTTCCGCGCCAGACCAGCGGCATGTGCCAGAGCAGTCGTCTCAACCTTCTGCTCGTGCGATTTACCAGGGGGATAAATCGAAGTCGGATATCTCCAGCAACGAAGCGTCGATGCTGCACAAGTTCTACGTTCACAGACGGCGGAACTAATCAGGAGTGCTTGGCGAACAATAAACTACCATGATGTTGCGGTATGGCGTTCCTTCGGGGGATGCCGCGGATCACAATAGTCTATCGCCGCTCATCTACTAGCTGACATCGAGTTGAAATCTTGGTACTTAATGATAAAGGGGGCAAAAGGTGGACAAAGGGGGCAATTTCTAGTCTAGGACAGCCTTCTTTTTACAGTAAAGCTTGTGGCAGAATACGTAGCTCGCTAGCCACTTCCTACACACACAATACGTTCAAGCCCGAACACTGCCACCAGGTCTCATGTATGTTGAAAGCAATGAGCCATTGGCCATGGCTTTTCAGCGCGAGGACCGACTAATTCCCCGCCGGAAATAAGATCACGTAGCCCACAGCAGCTCATAAAACGGCAACCCTCGTCGCAGTGGCTGTTGCACCATGGCGCGTTTCTCAAGTGCCAAGTGCCGACGACTTGAATGGCAATGCCTCTAAATGTACTTGCAGTGCCTCTACTTGCGATGCCTTTAATTGGCATCACCTCTCCTGGACCGCCACACGAAGTGCAACACAATTAATCATGGTGATACGACAACGATAGAGAAAGTTACCATCATCAGCACTGCCTGAAAGAGGTCGAGATCCGTGTTATATCAAGCTTTGTGCTTCAATTCGGTGCCTTTGAATGACTCGGTTTCCTACAAGTGCCTCGGTGTGCCAGGCCAGGGACCTCTACTAGGGTTCAATGCTCGGTCGCTCCCAGAACAATACGAAGCTTAAGGCCGGGGGGCACGGATCGCGGGGATGGCTAGCATCAACCCCGCGGCTTTCTTGGTCTCATTGGTGTTTGCACGGCCTAGCAACCTCACGGACCATGGTCCTGCGTTTGTGGTACAGGCATGAATACCGTTTATGAGCCACACCTACCTATTCACTCCCTCCCTTAGATACCGTCTCTTCTATATTTGGTGTTGGTCGATGCGATTTTGGAGCGTGTGCTCCGCATTTAGGGAAACAGACTGCGGCGCAAGGGAGTAGAGTGCCTGGGTACCTACCAGGCTACCACTAGCGGTATATAACTATACATCATAGCATCTTCCCCCTGTCTTTGTGGTTTGTACTAAACCCCAGGCCGCTGCTCAGCTCACAGACCCCGACAACCCGCCCTTCCCCACGTTCAGCAAGCGCAGCTCAATAACGCCGAGAGTTTCTACACCATGTCGCAAAGGGCCGATCGTTATCGGCAGCGTTGTCATCGCCGCCGCAACAGGTTTACGCTCTCGGAGCCTCCATCCCCCATGTTCGACGACCACGTTCACGATGATGGAGACTACTCGCTTCTGCAATTCTCTGTCAATCCCCACCCCGAGATTGCCAGCCGGTACGCCCGTCCAGCTGAGGTTGGCCTTTGCTTTCACAATGAATTCTGGCAAGACAACCAGCGCGAAGACGATCATGAAGACACCCGCGATTCACACCGCACCTGGCCGCGCACTGAAGTGCATTTTCGCAGACGCGGCGATATCAGGGCGACGGGGCCTGCAGCGCATGCTCTACAACCGCGTGCACCGAACTACACGATTCAATGCGAGGACATGAATCTCTGGCCATATGAGCGGCTGGACGGAGGCTTCCTATCTCAACACGAAGGAGGCGATGACAGTGATGATGGTAACATCAGCAATACCGACGACGACAGCCACGGGATTCCCCACGTCCCAGGTCAACGCAATAAGAATGAGATCTTTGACGAAGGCGACCAACAGTTCGAGGACCATTTACCCAACCAGCATTTCATCACCAATCCCCTCATCCGCTACTCTCTCACCGCCGTCATTTACTACTTTCTTCTTTCGATCATCATCCTGGCATTCACGCGCTCTTTGCAATACTTGTGGCCTTCACTGGTGCCCGTGACGGGGTTACAGGCTCGACACATAGCTCCCGAGTTGTTGGGCCACGAGGTGAACCTGACCGTATTCGAGGATTACTTCTCCATCAAGTTGGCATATGGTACAATTTCGCACGCATGGAAGGAATCACAGTCTACGGAAAAGGCCATGGAACAAAACATTCAGCTCAAAGCTCTCAAGGAACCGTTTTCGGCCATCGTGGATGTGTGTGGAATTTTAGTCAAGCTTGGCACGACATGGGACAGGGAGAATGGCATACATTCCCCAGTTGAGTGGATTCGACGCAAAAGGAACTTTCCACATTTCGAGGGGCTTTCAAGTATAAGACCGGACACCATGGATTGGGATACGGACGAAGTTGACATATTCGACTCGTGCAAGGGTTATTTGAGCCCCCTCCGCGACATCAACAACGAAATCAGCAGCTTTATGGAGGGGGGCTTTAGTGCGTGGTGCTTTGAGTCTCTCAACTCGCTGCACCTCTTGCACATGGAGCTTTTCGCTCTGAGCCGGTCCAAAAGTTGCGACGTGCCGCCGCAAGGGAGGGGAGACCAGCCAGGTTCAACCGCCGAAAGATACCCCCTAGCCAGTCTTGCCTTCCTGCAGGATCTCTTGAACTCAACTCGGCAATCCAGAGAGGATGACAGCTGCTTGATGAAATGGAAGTGGGATGCGTCGCTCCAGTCATGGAATTTTCAGGAAAATATACGACGAGCCCGAGAGACTATGGACGGGGTTCGATTGGGCATCGCAAAGGTCCGCATGCTGTTACGAGAAGTGGACGAGGATTTCGAGAGAATCACGTATATCGCGGAGCAGGTCGCCCGAGAGACGGAATCGGCCGTTTTTCACGATATCCGAAGTCCCCTTAGATCCAGAGTTGTACGCCGTCTCAAGAAGTTATTAGAGGGCCAGGCCTTGGAGGACGATCGACGAAGGATCATGTCCGCCACCGACACCTTGCGCTCGTGGATAGAAGAGGAAGAAGACGTGCTTGCTGAAGAAGATCGATTACGCGGATTTGTCCAGGAACTTCTGCCCTCTAGTGGCTCGAGCCTGTTCATTAGAGGCCAAGAGGGTGCCATTCTGGCTGACAAGTGGTACAGGAACCCATGGTTCCAGAGACGACTTCGCACCGAGTGGACCGAAAACCAGCGATGGTGCCTATACCCTGACTGTCCTTTGCACTTTAAAGATGGAACAGATAACCAAATCACACTGGCCCTCAAAGTCCCCTCCACGGAGTATCTCCTCGAGCGAATCGACACCTTCAAGAAAGAGCTAATCGTGGCTAGAAATGTCTGGGTAACAGAGAATAATTTTGCACGCCGGGGTTGTTACTGGGTGCCGACAGATGGAGAGTGTGTGGAGGACTTGGAAGAAGAACAAGATTCTTGGCACATGTAGCGATATTCCTGGTTTGGATGATCCGCCTCAATTCCAGACTTGATTCCTTCTAAATTATGTTTCCCGAATTATCATCCTACACCACTCAATCGCCGAGTCCTAGTGTAGATACAGGCTGATGGCAGCAGATTCTGGCTATTGTCTCCCGTCTCGAAACCAGCCACACCCATGCGCACGCTGGCGGGCAAGGCTTGGAGCGCAATTACTCCGCATCTTGACGGCTGTTCCCCCTCTTAATCGTGGCCCAATAAGTTTCTAATTATTACTATCCCACCACTTAAGCTCTTCGCGAATTATCTCCTCCGCTTTGTGAACATCTAGGCGCCAAGCGAGCAACTGTGCTCGGGAAACAGTTGGCTGGCTGAAAACGTTGCCAACGGCTGCCTTCGGGCTCCCCAGCCATACTACAAGCGGAGTCGGGAGTGACACCACACGATTGGCGTTGAAAGTCGCTGTTGTCATTGAAGGACCTCCGGAAACTGTGGCTTCTGTCGATGTTTCTGCCATTGTCGTCGTACGACTCGTATCCATGGAAGCTATAGGAGCTGCCGAAGCTAGCGAGACAGCTTGATGGGGCCGAGAGAACGTGGGAGTTGGGTGGTCTTTGGATAGCTTACGCCGCCGGCTCACCTGCGCAGAGAGTGACTGTGGCTGGAGCTTACGTCGTCGTCGAAGACTCGTGGACGGTCCGGACGGAATCATCGTTTCAGCAGATTCGGCCTGATCATGTGTAGGTAGCCCCGACATCACAGTAGTGTCTCCAGTCTTAGCTGTCTCCTGACCATAGATAGGCTGAGTGTGAGAGACGGACGAGTTTGCCATGAATTGAAACGTTGGCTTCTTGGCTTGGTCGCTCGAGGATATTGCATCCGTAGCTGGCGTTGGTTGCTGAGGAACGACGTCCCCCGGAATGGTGGACTCTACATTCTTTTGTGGTCCGGAGTCTGTAGGATCTCTCGCATTTTGCAAAAATTGCGATTTCAAGGGCTGGAGACGGGGTGTATCTACTCGCAGAACGTGCTGTCTGACAGTATCGAAGACATCCTGACCTGATGGAAGCGTGTCTTGAGATCCTTCCGGAAGCTTCCATGCCGCAATAGATGTTGGGCTAGGGCCCACGTGCTCTGTATCCTCGCTGATGTGATGGGGCATTGCGCTCTGAAGGGAAAGAGGCTGGAGTTCCGGGTTGTTTCGCTCTTGTGGAAGCTGATCCGCCGGTTCTTGGGACTGATATTGACTGGGGTAGTCCTCTGCATCTTGCATTACAACATCCGGGGCATCATATCCCTTCTCTGCAGGAGCATGAACCGGAGCTGGTTGAACGACTGGGCGGGCTAGGGTCTTTGACAGACCGCTCATCTGCGACCTTGAAATCTGCGCCGAGGTAGGTGTTGTCGATATATCCTCGCCTGCGAACGCCTCCGATGGGAGATTGAAATGGACTCGGCGAGGCTGGACGTTTTCAGTACCTGCAGACAATTGAACGCGAGGCAAAGCCGACCCCGTAGAGTAAGGGGCACAGTTTGAGACGGAGGGAGTCATAGGCTTATATGATGATCTTGTGGATGAGGCTTGATAAGCCGGTGTTTCAAAAGGCATGTTGTTGTTGACTGGGGGCAGTGGTTGTTTAGTTGCGGCGCTGTGTCTTTGCTCGGGGCTATTCAAGGTCATAGGTCTACCTTGAGAAGGATCTGGTGGGGGTTGTGAGATGCTTGTACTGCGAAAACCCCTCTCCATCGCCAGCAAGGCTCGGAAAGATTGCTGTTTCTCCTTTTCTAGGGCTGATCTCGACTTGTCCGACGAAGTTCCTTGCGCCGACACAGAGTTTCGAATTGGAGAGGAAAGCGAGTTAGGCGATCGTACTTGAGGCAGAGCAGCAAGTTCCGGCGGATACGACGGCATCGGCAGCGGCTGCGATGATGTAGCAACAGCTGCAAGAGCTGGTCTAGAAGTAATATCTCGCGATGGGGAATCTGCGGAAGCATAGGGATTCAGATGTTGACGTGTCGTCAAAGGTGAGAACGGCATGGGATACTGATCCCGTGACTGTGCGTGTAGTCCGCCCCGATCTCGACCCATGTTGTGTCTGGTCGTAGTAGGCGATGAAGGTGGGCTGAGCGCCAGGTTGAGGCTTTGCATACTTTCCATGAGTGTGCGCTCCCCTAAAATATAACCTTCGAGAGTGGGATCATTGACAAAGCGGCCAGATAACGGAGTGGTTGGAACAGAATACGAGGAGGTAGCGGCGGGCGATGAATCGGACACCTGGTGAATTGTGGAACGTGATTGGAAATTCGGCCGGCTAAGGGGCTGCCGTGTTGCCACGGGCGCGGTGGGAGTTGTAGGCTCGTTGTATGGTGATGGTCTGGACGAACGCTGCGTCGGTAGGCGGTGATGGGAACGATTTGATGGCGTAGCGGGAGTCGTAGACTGATCGACCGTGGTAGAAGTTGGTGTCTTCTGAACGTCCATCCACTGTTGAACCCCGCGTTCTGTGGCGAAGAATCGACTAACAACTATGTCATTCCAGACCCAACGTGCACCGTCCAATTTGACAAAGGCACCCCAGGAGATGATTTGCTTTAATAGCATCTCGGCCTTGTCGGCGAACTTCGCTATGAACTAGTCAATGAAATCGAAGGGCATGAAGAACGAACTAGGGAATACCTTTCAGCGTTTTGGCCAGTCCATAGCGATACTGGAAGTCCAATCCTGCTTCTTCCCAGAGGCGTTGAGATAGTTGCGAATTGTTGCGGATATCATTTTCTGGGGTCTGTCCGTGCTTGTTGAGAGAGAAGAGAAGGCCAGCTTGGAGTTCTTGACACAATCGAATACGAAATCGTTCTTTGCGGTCAAGTTTCTCCTCATAAAAAGCAACATCAACCCCAGCCAACGACTGCAAAGGTCATGAAGTGCTCTCGGTGAGGACATGATGGTTGGCTTACATTGGGCCCGTTCTGGTAACAGCCTTCGCACATGTTTGCGGCAGGACGCCGGATAGGCGAAATGATCGAGACTTTGTCGCGATTGCTATGTTTCAAGCTGTCTGCTGGAGAAACTGTACTGCGCACACCGTTGCAACAAGGTTGAAGCAGGTCTTGCTGAACACCCAAGAAGGGATAATCAGCTAGCGGAGAATTTGCGGCAGAGCCAGCACGTTGCCATATGAAGTACAAATACTGGCGATATCGATACAATTTCGGAATGTGACGAGTTCAAACGGAGGACAGATGTCAAAGGAGGGATATGGCGAGCTTTTGGACCTTATACGCGAAGACAGCCTGACGGGGTTTGTAGAAGTGCAGAAATGGCTGAAGTAAGGAGCGCATTACGCAACATGAGCTTTTTCAGAATGTGAGTAACTGCCAATGTCGGATCGGGTGGATTGCGGATACCATTGAGAGTTTCCAGCAGGCACATGTGCGACGAGCTGTTCCTGATCTGAAAACCCGAAGCTCTGGCAGAGACCTGTTTGGATTCTCGCGAACTAGTTTACTCATGCGGATCTGCAACCCAGCGTCCTGCCACTTGACGCTGAATATGATCCATCAGAATACCGCGCGTATCCGACGGGATGCTGCGTCGCGCGCAGAAACCACAGGCCCCCTAGAAACCACAAGTCGGTGAGCCCAACTTGTTGTCCAAAAAGTATGACGCACCAGCGTGGGCATCCCACTGACCCTCAGCTGCTGAGAAGCTCAGCAAAAGCTGACCAGGGTCTTATGCAATCTCATGACCGTTCCAGGGTTCATTCTCCAACCTATGTTAATTGTTTTTGACAGTAGAAACTTTGTATCTGGGGCGCCATCGCCAACGAGTGAGCACTGGATTTCTGCACAGACGTGCAGAAGTACAGTAATGTGAGACACGCCAAAGCGCTCTCTGTCTCCATCGAGCGATGTGATGGCCTCAGCTCAGGACTTACTTAGTATGTTCAGGATCGTGGACTACCCAGGTGGCCAATTGGGATCTCGAACACGGGACTTGGCGCTTCAAACCAGATCTTCTAGTCCCGGCAACGCGCAGTACACTTGGCCCAGGGGTCAAGCAGTTGACGCAGTCCGATCGTTTGGCATGGGCTGTGGATTGGCAGACGCCAGATACCTGTCAACTTATCGAGAGGATATGCAAACGTGTGCCTTAGCTTAAGTGGCGATTCTCGTGATGGTAATCTGTTGTGATGAGCATGCAAACAAGATAAGTTTCGTGCTGGTACCTTCTTTAGGCGCAGCAGGATTGGGTCAATGCGAGCTGATATGTCAACTAGACGCTCTGCGTTTCTCATGCCAGGTCCAAGTCAAACAAGGTGGACTAACCGGATCAACATGGTGAGCTACCGAATGTTATCACAGGTGATGAACGAAACCGCCGTCTTTATCGTAAGAACGATTGACTGGGAAGCAGGCGGACAGCAGCAGCGAGCGTCTTTCTTGGAATACTATGTATGTGGAGGCTGGCAGGGGAGACTGCAGGCTGAGGGAGTGGAATTCGGAAACTTGCCGAGAAGAAGAACATCGAATGGATCTGCTCAGGCATGTCACTATGGCTTCAAAGACGCGCAGGTGTCCGTGTCGGGCGGCGAATCGGACTTGAGATATCGATGGCGCATTTAGCCGTCTCAAAGCCATCGGTGGCTGTTCGGCTGAAACTTATCTGGCAGGGGTCAAGACGTTGAGGGTGTTTGACTCATCCTTCCTGATTTATGACCAAAGCGAGCGCAAGCGGACTCGCCGATCGCCTGGCTAGTAAAGTGGAATTGCGACAGGAGCGAAGTCTTCCAAGCTTGGAAATTCCGGGCTCCTGAGTCTCATCGTTTAGCGAGACAGGTAAAGTTACCCAATGTTGTTAATTTAAAGATTGTAGCGCTACCTAAAAGCGTGTGTGGGGTAGGGGCGTAGGGCGCACCAGTGCAATACGTAAAATTGCTGGTGTGTACCAAACCCCGGGCCCGTGAACACTAGGAACCGAAACAAGATGCAGTGTCGGGAGCCATGCAGGGTCTCTTGTCTCCACTCATGACTTCTGATAGGCTAGCGATATCATGGAATGATAGTATAAACTCAAAGCCTGAACCACAATATCGCTGCCCAAAGGTCATCGCAACGTGGCACAAGTAGCATCAAATGCAATGACGACGGGAAACAGGTTGGCGAATAAGCCAATCCATTGATGGGTGCGTTGATGCCGTTTGATACCATTGACAACAACCTCCAATCTCGTATCTTAAGTCACTCCTGCGCTGGCAATCGCCCCGGCGTCCCATGCGGCGTCAGCGGTCGATCGTTTGATCATGGCAACCTGCATTGCTCACCGCTTAACAAAAGTCATAAAACGACATGTCACCGTAGGCCAGAGGTAGGAGCCCGGCCATTCCCGCCACATTCCATGCAGGCAAGCAGGATCCAATCTACACCGACATTCTGGGAAGGTATCATCTACAAGGAATCAGGGCCGCGGATTGACGGTTGAGTTGTGTTCAGCGCAGCCACCGAATGGGCAATACGTAAAATATTCAAATCGCAGTTGGCAAGATTACACGGGTATGTAAGTTTGGAGAGTTTGAGACAACTTCAATACGACCGACACCTGGGACAACGAAACAAGATGACACATCAGGCCTTGCAACATGGAAGGCTGGGGGACTGGAACAACTACAGCCTGCATGCATGCTTGGTGAGGAGGCTGGCGCGACTGCACAAACCAATCGTGGCATATGGCGTTAGGAGCTCAATTATGCACCGTTCAGAGGTCCACCGCACCTCTTGGAGGTGAGCCAAATGAGGTACTTAAACTCAATGCTCCCCCCTCTCGTTCGACATCGACTAAAGCTCACATTGGGCCTTTGGCATGCCTCTCACGGCATAGATGTCGATACTGCGGTTGTATTGTCATCTGTCAAAGCACTTGAATGGGCAAACGCCTAAAACAAGCTCCCTCCTCTGCGAGAACCGTGGCATTAGATGAAACCTCCTATGAGAGTGTCTGCTGCTACCGGATGGATTATTCCACCTGTGCGAATGCATTTGCGTGAGTGTCCCTCCGCTGTGAGGATCTACTGTCTTTGATGATCGCCTACGTGTGCAAATCACTCCATTGTGAGTCTCGCTCCTGTGTGAGAATAACCCGTATGTGGTACTCCCTCCACTGTGAGATTTTTCCTGTGTGAGAATCGCCTGGATTTGCAAACTACTCTATCATGAGTCTCGCTCCTGTGTGAGAATCGCACGTATGTGTTAAGGCATCACACTCTTTCGAGTCTCTCTCTCCTGTGTGAGTGTCACTGGTATGTGGTAAAATCGCCTATATATATAGCTTTATAGTAAGAATTATATATATAACTTTCATAATAATTCTAATTTTAATTTAAATAAATAAAAAGAATTTTTTTTTATAATATTATAATATAAAAGAAATTAAGATTAAATTAAATATTTTATTAATTATATTATAATAATAAAAATATATTTTAGCTTTAGCTTGCTACATACTATACTATAGTATAATAGTTTAGGTTGCGGCCTCTTGCAGCTTAAAGCTAGCAATATATTAACTTAATTAATATATAATAGCTTAAGGTAAATCTGACTTAAATGGATAAAATAAAAATAAAAAAATAGACCTAAACTATTTATATTTGCCAATTATATTATTACCCTTTTATTGTTAGCAGTAATATAAAGCTTGCTACCGAGCCCTCTACTAGCCTTTTAGCCTGGTTTTAGGCTAGGCAAGCTAAAGTCATGCTTGCTTAGCTGTGTAAAGCCTGGTTTTAGGCTAAGCAAGCTAAGTCAGGTTTATAAAAAATATAATTAAAGATTAAATAGACTAATAAAGTATATTTATATTAAGCCTGCTACTATAGTTCACAGGACAGCTAATCAGCGCTTGCATTTTACCGCTCGAGTATATTAAGCTAAAAAAGGTTGTCATCGTATGCTAGACAGCCGCTAGATTCACGCACGGCAGAGCAGAGCTCTTCTCGAGCGACTACTAGTTAAACACCTTATTTATTTCCAAGTTATCATTAGAGAAGTTTATCCCCGTCTACAGTTTCAGAGAGGTCAATTTTGATATGCGCCTACGATTGATTGTCTTCCTGCACTTGGTACAGATCGCACGTCTTCCTACGGACTCGTTTGCTTACATGCAACGCGTAATCTTGAACTCATCAACCATCTATAACGGGAACCTGGCACATAAAGGCCTCTCCACGCATAGCGCGCGTAACTTGCTCAATGTTTTCTTTCTCTTACTGAAACTGTCGTCTATATTAATTGGCGCCCGCCGGCCGAAGATCTACGACGAACCCATCCCAAAGAACACTATATTGACATAACTAAGAAGCACCTGATGGAATATGTATCCTCGTCGGACGCAACGTCGGTCCATAACATCACTTCAACTCTCTTCACACGTACGCAACCTCATGGCCTTACCTCCTCAGTATCCCGCAGGTGACGCGGCGGACAGTGTTCCGAAGTTCCTTACACCCCCATAAATCGGCTGAGTTGGTCACCCTACCGCCTTGGAGGTTCCTAGGTCAAAGAGCTATCTTGGGGAACATGATGATGCGGACGGAGCTTCATCATAAGATAGACAAACGTTCAAACGACACTTGGAACGCATCATACAATATCCCAGAAAGTCTACTACTTCGCGCGCGTTGCGACGGCCTTCCATCGTTCTTTAAGCCACCTAAAGCCCATGACTTGCAACTCTAACACGCTGATCACATAGTCTGCAACGATGAGTACAGCCTGGCATCCGCCGAATATCGTATCCCTTGAAGGGCTCTCCTTTCACCCCTCTCCTTCAGCCACAGGTCCTAGTCTATTCCACGTACTCTGTAACTTAAGTTTCATACCACGTAGCAACAGCTGCGCGCCTTCTAGACGAGTCTAGGGCTAACAGCTATGGTTACTCCGACGGCGCTATTGTTAGAAAGGAATTCCAGTGATCACTACTGTAGTTTGGTAAGGTTTCATTAGTATCTTGAAAGGGGGTTTCTTTCAAATATAACTTCAGGGACGAGTCTCACCAGCCCTCATAGTTCGCCCCTTCCTTTGTGATCTGGATGTCCAATTCAAATAAACGAACTTCCAGACGCAGCATGAATATTTTTGCCAACTCATGCTAGACCTAGCTGCCTTACCTAGTCCACTAGCAGGTTGAATGAGAGCTTTACAAAATACTTCGGTTTAATATTGCATAAACTTAGATATTGCAGGTGGTGCTGGATCTCGCCACCCTTCCCGGATTGTGCAGTATCTAAAGAGACTACTTAGTCTAGTCAGACTGAGAATATTATGGCTTTCTAGTCTTAAAGATACAGTATTATTTGATTTATTATAGCTAATATATTATATATGTTTTCCCCTCTTTTTCTATCTATTTAAGTAACGTGATCTCTTCACAAACTAATAGATCCTATCGGATCCTAGCCCTTCTCGAAGACGATTCCCTCAAATGAACTCCGTTGCATCTGACGTGGGGTTGGTGTGTGGTCTGCTCCCTGTACAAACTATGCCAAACCGGTGCACGATGAGTACCACTACAGCCATTTTATTGCAAGACCCGTCGTTACTTATTGTTGCAGATTCTCTTAGTTTCACTGCATTTAGGTAATATTTGGGTTAGGAGATTTGGACCAATATGACTAGCTTACGAAACCCTCTTTAATTGCTCAATTAAGGAATAGTGGCATATAGAAGCTCGGCCAGACTACAAGGACACATTGTATCACAGCTGGTGTTGAAAACTTTAGCGTTGCTTTTGAGCTGAGCTCCTGGGGCAAAGTTTACTAGGGCTTTGATGCTAGGAAAGGTCAGTTCTGTCCGAAAAACTGACGCTCATCTGTCTTTATAATCAGGTCTATATATTGATACTTCTGTAACAATGTCTGACGTCGATGTGTAAGTTGCGGCATAGCTGCTTCGAAAAGTTTATGTCGTGCCCCAAAGCAAATCGTTCCTGACAGACAGACTTCACACACAGAAGCGTTGTGGCTCTTCTGAGGCTGGGATGGATTGCGTTGGCGTTGGCAACGTACTGGGATCACTCCATTGAACAGATGCAATGACTGACATCTGAGTAACTCTCAACCTAGACGCAGTCGGTTAATACTTACCTGGCACCGTTCTCTGGTTGTGTAATACTGGAGAGTGACCATACTTATAGGGGCACCCCTAATAACCGCAGCACTCTGCACAGCCGCAGTATCCTCAATGTGACCTCAGCATGCGAAGCGTCTGCAACATTCACGGCGCACACAGTTCCGCCTGCAGCTTGGAACTACGTCCTTGTACTGGCCCAGGATGCTGATCACGTATCTATATACCGCGCTCCTCAACTTGCGATACCCGCCCGCTCTGCCCCTTGTAATGGGAGCCATCGCTATTTAAGTTGAATGGAAAAGTCGCGATGGCAGGAGTGCCGGCGTTGATGTGGCCAAAATGCGAAGTGCCTGACTATACCGCAGGCTTCAAAGCACTCCTTACTTCCGCTTACCCACCAACAAATGCATTATCAACAGTGTCATAAGATATATCGCGGTGCTAGAATTCTTCACGACTTCGCCATCGATAGGAAGTCCGTCATCCCAGCCCCCACCGCACAGCGCCTTTCGGGCATGTACCCGCGTCTCGCAATCCTTACCAAGCTTCTGATCTTCCACCTCTTTAAATCCAATACCACTTAATCCCATACACACGAACCAAGCTCTTCCAAGTCTGCGATTTCACGTAAATTCCAGATAGGGGACACCGCATCCGCGTTTGTCTGGTCATAACAGCTCGACAGTAGCTTTGTACGAGCCCGTGCTCGCCCCTGGTTGCGATCCGGAGAAAACCCAGAGGCATCCCGTTCTATTTGTATTTCTGGTGCAGCAAGACCTGTTCACACTTGGAGCCCTAGTGGACAAATATCCTGCACAGGCGGTCAAGATTTCCTTGTCATATAAGGGCGAAGAATCCTCGCTAACTACGTCCTCTAACGTAGAGAGATCCAGCCCCTCCCCCTTGTACTTTGAAGAGGTGTTCTTCCACTTTTTCTGTGCGCTACTTGCGAGGCGCAGCGAGAGGTACTGAACTTGGTAGCGTGGTGCTTGCGCCGGCCTTTTGTGTGTCACACGCCTCTAATCGTGCATACTACATTTATAATTGTTTGAAGCTCCCCCAACTCACATCAGAAACACTTACTAGCTTAAGTATGGGTACTTAGCATGAGCGAACTCTCATCACTTGACTTGACGGTTCTTTCTCATAAGATCGTACAGATCTCGGAAAGTCTGGGAGATGGAAACGCTGGCGCGATGGCCACGCGACGCAAACTTTTTAGGGCGAATTACCGGCGTCGGAAGACCCAGTCAAGGATGGTCATGAGCATGTCAATTCTGATGGTCCACTGGATGAAGGTGGGTCAGTTTAGGCTAGATGGCTTGTTATGTTCGCCGCTGGGTATGAAGGAGAAACCCCAAATGTGATTATCTTTGACTTGGGAAGTTGACTTATATGGGGTGTCGAGGGTCACAAACTTGCTCTTTGGTCTCTTAGCCGCTTCCCACCATTCGCAATAGAGTTGCGGCTAATTATTTGAGCTGATCTCTCCAGTCCATTTCGAGTCGAACTGGCGCAGGGCTCGATGTCTACTATGAGAGCATAACTCCCTGGGCGTTTGCCAGCGCATACACCATTTCCCTCAAAGCATGGAAAGAAGTCATCATATCAGCTGGTTAAGTATAGTGGGTGGTAGTGATGGAAGTGACAGATATTACCCACACAATGAGGGGCGTAGTAGATCTCTGAAGACTGGCCGAAACAGTCTTGTCGGTGCATAACAAGAGGAGGAGTGTGGGGGACGGCCCGCTGGAGGGCGCGAAGAATTCACAAATTACAGTACCTTTATGCCGATGTAGGATACATGTAGCTCTGCGTACGGCGCCTGGTAGCCAGTATGTGGCCACCGAAGCTGCACACAGGTTCACACTTGAGTTGCTCTCCATGAAACATGCATGATCACCCTGGCCATAGGGCTGGCGGGGGCAGGCTGGAGTGAAAGCTGGCTAGCCGAGCAGCATGCTACCTGATGATAAGATCCGAGCCATGTTCTTCAATCTGTTTCTTGCGAAGTTGCAGAGCGCAAGGGGATGCCAAGTAGTTTGGCCTAGCACTGAGCTACCCTATAGAAACAGACGGAGACAAATTCACTGCGAATGTTGACAAAGTGCCAGCCATTGTAGGCTGGATGGAGCCAGCTTCGGACTGAAGGCTCAAAGACCAAGTTGAAAATTTGATGTCTTATTTTCAAGTATTGAGAAAGATCACTGAGGGCATCGCGAAACTAATGCGCTGAGCATGTTTGAACACGAACTGGGTTTAGGCGTCCCACGAATGATGAGGTCAGCTGACCCCAGCGCACTGACCTCGATGTATTCTTTTTAGAAAGTCTTATGATCATGTGACTTTGAACGCATCGGCGTGAGCCGCCCGAGATTGGTGAGACTAATAATTGAGACGCAGTTGCAGTATAGTACATCTGTATAGTAGTAGCTCGGAATATCGTCTGGGAATCGCGTTAACCCTATACTCTAGACGCCTGGCGCTTGATGCCTGTTATTTGCAGCCCTGACCGCTCTTATGTTATTGTTGTTATTATATTATTTAACGCCGGTTAAGTTCCTATAAGAGGGCACAGGGCGCCTAGGCTAACTACTTAATTTAATTTATATTCTTATCTTTAAACTCTAAATACTAAAAAGAGAGAGTAGCTATTTAAGAGGGGGTTCTATATATAGAAAGACCTTAGATATTAAATATTAATAGGCAGAAAGAGAGCAGAGAGTATAGAGTAAACTATAGCTAGTTAGTTATAGGAGCAGATATTAATAAAGAAATTTATAGCTTATGCCTAATTAGTAAAGTTAATTTAGTATTTTTTAAGTATTTTATAAATACTGCCTCTTAGAGTAGCTTACTTATTTCTTCTAAGTGCCTTCTAATAATAAAAGATATATACTAATATCTTATTTTTTTTTATATAAGTAGGTTTATAAGGCTTTTAGGTAGTGGAACTTATTATAGTATATTATAAAGTTCTTATAGCTAGTATAGGCTATAAGAAGATAGTATAACTCTATTTAATATAGTTTAATAAGCTTAATTATTAGCTTTATAGATATTTATAATCTAAGGGAGCGGTATAAAGATAGTATATTCTTTATTTATTATTATTTTAAAAAGATATAGCTCTTAATCCTAAGTTAGTATTTTATAAAACTCTAGATAGGAGGGAGGTATAATAGTAGAGAGAATTTAATACTTATCTTTATTAGTATATCTATAATCTTATTATTTATAATTCTTATATATTTAGAGGCCTATCTAGACTTAACTAATAATCTATATTAAGTAATAGTATTATAATAAATAAAGAAGGCACTTTAGGAGGAGTTTAAGAGGTTGCCTTATAATTTATATAATATAATTATATTATTTAAATATATAGTAATAGGGTTATAAGGGAATAGTTTTAAAGCTTTAGCTAGCCTAATAGCCGCCCCTTCTGCTTCTATATTAAAGACCTTTATATAATATAATACTTAAAAGCTGCTATAAACTATATATTTAGCCTTATAAACTACCTATTTATATCTTATACTTAGGCATATATATAGAAGGCCTTTTAATAAAAGCCTAGAGCTATTAGTATAAACTACTACTTATTTATTATTAATATTATCTGCCTAGCTAGTAAATTCCTTATAAAACTAGGCTTTATTTTTAAAGTTAAGCTAAGAGTTATTTATATAAGTTAGTATATATAGAAGAGGTTAAGGGAAGATATCTACTAATAATGCTATATTAGTAAGTATTATTAAGTAAGCTAGATTCCTTCTATTTCTCTAGGGTTAGTAGTTCTTAATTCTCTATATTAGCAGGTAGTCCCTAAGAAGAGAGCTAAGTCTAAGTATATACTGCCTCTTTACCTATTTAAGTATAAAGTTAAAAGGCAGAATACTTAATTCTCTAGTATAGGCAGGGATAGGGGTTATCTTCTATATAGGCAGATAATTACAGATAGCTATATTTAATACGATTTTTTTTTTACTAATTAGTCTAATAGTCTATTTTAGATCTGCAGCTAAACCCTATTATAGCACTTAATACCTATTCTTATTAGTCCAGGCTATTAGGCCTTAGAGCTATATAGCAGCTTTAGGATAATAATAATATATATTGCTTTTTAAATAGAGGCTAGGGGCATTCCTAAATATATCCTACTAATATCTCTAAAATAGTATACTATCTTTTTTACTAATATAATATACTCTTTAATATAATACTTAAATCTAAGAGTCTTATTAAAATAAATACTTAACTACTTAAGGATAGGTTCTACTTTAATAAATTAGTCCTTATATTAGATTATAGGCGCCAGTTAGTCTTATTTATAAATAAAGTATATTAGCTCTATCTTATTTAAGTTAAATATAACCCTATATAAGGTGCCCTACTTAATAATCTTATTTAGTATCTATTATATAATTTATATAATCTCTTCTAATATATAGCTAATAATAAGAATAGCGCAGTTATCTATATATTTAAATTAGAATCCGGGGGGGCTAAAGGTATAGGCATCCGCGAGATATAATAGAAAGAGAATCGGGGATATAGGGGATCCTTATAGCAGAAAGGAGCCTAACTTCTTATTAAATATCTTAACTCCCTTATATATTATTATTGCTAATTAGTTAGATATAAATAAAAAGGTCTAATATAAGATTTATAGCAGCTATTCTTACTCACTTATCCTATATATAAGAAAGTTATATAAAATTATATTAAAAGCCCCTTATATATTAATAGTAATTAAGATAGCTATAAATTTTTAGAAGAAAGCTATTTTTATATTATAAGTAAGGGATATTATAATATCTACTAAAAACTTTTTTAAAAGTGCTTTAGTAACCTTAGCTAGGAGGATCTTATATTATATAATAGCCTAGGCTATTCTTTATATAATTAGTCTCTCTAGTTCTTTCCTAAAGTAGAAAAGTAGTAATATTAGATATTAGCCTTTAAACTTACTTAGGCTGCGTCCTAATTTTAGTATTATAATTATATTAGTTATATAAAAGATCTAAAAGTAGTACCTAAGTTTTATATATTACTAAAAGAGATGTCTAATATAGGTAGTAATAATAAGCTAGGCAATATATAGCATAGTTACTATAATACTATCTGCGCTAAGAGTTATATTCTCTATCTTAATTAATAATTTCTTAGCCTCTTAGAGTATAATTATATTATTTTAAGCAATTACTTATTAGGGGCAAGAGGGGATTTAATATAAGATTAGGTTATCTTTTTTAATAGTCCTTTTTAATAGCTTTTTTTAGAGATACTTAGTTTTTTTTTAGAGAGTTAGTAATTACCTAATTATTATTGCCTTTTATTAGTATTCTTTAGAATTATACTATAGGCTTATACTACCTATAGATCTTCTAAAGGTTCTTATCTTTTATAGCATTCTTAACTATCTCCTTCTATATATTAGCCTTAAATTAGCAGATCTTCTTCTTCTACTTCTTTACTAACTTATTAATAAGATCTAAGTTAGAGTAATTCTTATAGGTATTATAATACTATTCTATATAGTCCTAATATTTTTTATTTTACTAAGATATAATCTTTCTATTACTTCTTCTTTTTTTACTAACCTTTTAAAAGGTAGATATTAAAGTAGCTAATAGTTTTATTATAAGTATTTTAGCATTTCTCTTAGTCTTAATTACTATTAGGCTTAGTCTTAGGTTCTTTTTAATTAATAGTATATACTTTTTAAGCTTATTTTAAAGAAGTAAATAATATAATAATAAAGGGGATACTATCTTAATAAGTAAAATAAAAAAAAAATAGGGTTTTATAGTTAGATCTTATATATAAATAAGAGGCTATTTTTATTTAGACTAGGGGGATATTTCTTATTAAAAGGTTAAGGATGTTTTTATTCTTATAGATAGGGCTTCTTAGAGTGTTATATACTTTTAAATTATTATTATAAATCTAGTTTATAAGCCTTAGTAAACTAGTATTTAATTCTATACTTAGCTATTAGAAGTAGTACTATATATTAAAGTTCTTACTAATTATAGTATTTAAGAGGGGCTCTATTTTTATAAGTAGAGTTAGAGCCGGGTATTTATAAGATTCTTAGTAGATATTAATAAAGATATAGCTATATATCTTTACTATAATTATATTATAGGATATTAGGAATTTTAGTATATTAATTTTAAAGTTTACTCTTTAATAAATATAAGTTAGTACTCTTAGCTTATTATTATAATTAACCTATTCTTAAACTAGTATAAAATAGTTATAGTTTAGGTATAACTTAGTTCTATTTAAGGACCTATTTAATAAGACTTAAGGTTCTTAGATTAGAATAATATCTACTTTAGTAAAGAATATAAAGTTTAATATAATATTATATACCTTAGGGGTATAGGTAATATTTATTTAAAAGATATTAAGTTAAAATAGGGGTTTACCTATTATTTTATATATATAATTTATTAGGAGGCTTTAGTCTTAAGTAATATATTAGTATTAGGCGGTTTTTTATATACTAAAGATAAGGCCTTAAAAAGTGGCATTCTTAAGTTAGTATAGTTAAGCTCTGAGATATTATCTTATATCTTTTAGACCTAGCTAAGTATAGTTATAATTATCTTATTAGCAGCTATAAGGTTTTCTTTCTTCTCTTCTTCTTTTTTCTTATTCTCTTTCTTATTATTAGAGGCTATATCTTTATTTAAGAGGTCCTCTTCCTTAAGATAGAGGTCCTCTCTTTCTATTATTATATTATTATTCTCTTTTATTTCTTCTACCTCTATAATAGTAGTAAAGAAGTTTATTATATAAGCAAACCTGCTAGGCTTAATTACTCTAGTTAGTGCTATTAGCTTAGGTTTAATAAGCCTATATTACTATTATATTTACTATATAAAGCTATAAGATAGTTTTTTAAAGATTTTTAATTAAGAGTTCTACTTAAAGGTAAGTAAATAGTTATATGTTATTAGTCTGAGTTTTAAGTAAATTAGGCATTTAGGGGCCTTCTTATAAGAGTCTTCCTAATAGGCATTATATCTATAGGTATAATAAACTGCCGGCTTATAGCAGAGATTAGCAGGGTGCTATTCTAAGTATTAGCTATAGTAAGCAGTTTAGTGCTTCTGCTTAGGTTTATAGGAGAGAGAGCTAGAGTTAAAGATATAAAAGGGTTTTATAACCTTTTCCTTTATATATATAATTTAGAAAGATTTATATAGGTTATTATTATTTAACTTCTTATAAATATAGCAGATTAGAATCTAACTAGTCTATATTTTTATCTTATTATTAATTAGTTTCTTAATAAAAATAGGGCCTTTAAGAAGAATATTATTAAGAGTATTAAAAATATATATAAGATAGTAAGTATGCTAAGTACTGGATTTTTTAATAACTAATGCGCTAAGAGTAGTATAAAATATAGCAGTATTATTAAGTATAGCTTATCTTAACTAGTTAGTTCTAAGAGTAATTATAAAGCTAGTTAAAATTCTAAATACCTTTATAATTAATATAATATTAAGTAAATAAAGCTCTATAACTTATTAGTAAATACTTATAAAATGCTTATTATATAAGTTATTTAACTTAAGTAAGCAAATAAAGAGTTAGGTATTATTATAGCCTCTAATATTATATTAAATAAGCTTAGAATAGTTAAGAGGGTATTAAGCTACAGGCTAAACTGCTACTACTAATGCCTTAAGCGCCGGGCTATTATATTATTTATTATAAATAATCTTAATAAAGGCTTTAGGCCACTATTATATAGAGATTACTACTTTCTTAGGCTAGACCTAAGGGGCTGGTTAATTACTCCCTTAAGGCTTTATATCTTAGGGGGCAGTACTTAAATAAAAAGCTATAAGAAGAATTAGAGTAAAGAAGGCTATAGCCTACTAATACTTTAGTTTCTTATAGAGATCTGCGCAGGTTATTATTATTATAGCTAAGAGAGTTTTATATATATAAGAGCAGGTATCTTCCTTTTAAAAAATATCTATAAAGGCCTTAGATATATCTCTTATTTAACTTAAAAGCCTATAAAAGAGAAGCAGGTTAAACTATAATATAGGCAGTTCTAGTTAGTAAGTATAAATAAGCTAACTATTAGCAGTAGTCTATAGAGTTTTCTTAGTAAGTTCTTTTTAAGAATTTAAGATAGCTTAGTCTTATTCTCTTTTTATAATAAGAGTAGTAAAAAAAAGGGAGGTCTAAATTAAAAGATTACTTAAAAGCAACTTATAATACTAGATAGCTAGATTTTATTAAGTATCTTCCGCCTAATCTTACTAAGATATATAACTAAGCAGGGTGCAGCGGGAGAGACTAAGATAGCTCGCGTAAGCAGCTATCTAATATAGAGCCAGGGCTTATAATTTTATTATTATTAGTGAATTATATGCGGTTTAAAGCTGGGTACTAATAGCCCTACTTAGTGGGAAATAAAAGAGAAAGAGCATTATGACCGCTCTTATATGCTGAGCGCAAGGATTGTTATTATTATTATTATTTGTTATGCGAATGCTGCTTGAATCCAGCAATGATTAAGCGTCAAGCTGTGAGTGTCAGTGTCAACTGTTTGTCTGTCTATATAGCAACAGGAGCTGTTAGAACAGAACCACTATATATAATGCCAAAAGGCACCCTAAAATGACTAAAGGAGTCTTATATAACAAGTCNGCGATATTAGGGGTAGAAGCTAGAGTCTTTTAGGAATAGTGCATATAGAGCATNGCAAGGCAC
>JAANBC010000014.1:128592-162822 GCA_014621405.1 Stylonectria norvegica
TAAGCNGGAAAATGCCTNATNNAACTTNAATNAAGNATCTTNNGTTCCAACACAACCCCTCCATCCACTGGAAACTTGAAGGCTGAAGCGGACTCGAAGAGCGCTAGCAAGATCCATGGATCCCTGGAACGGGCTGCGACGCCATCTCACGGACCCGAATGCTGGAGTGGCGTATCGAAGCATCAACGAATCCATCGACTCATCAATAACACCAGCCCACAGCATTCGTCGACAAGGTGGCGCAGGGGGGAAACCATGGAGTCCAGAAGCAAAAGGACCGGAAGACTCGTAAGAGATGGAGATAATCAACACGTACCTTCTCGGCGGATACACTGGCGAAAAGATCCGTCGTCGCTGGTCGAAGCCCATGTGGTCGCCCATGTGGTCGTGTAGCGTACGTAGCGCTACCGTCACTGCTAATGAAGGTGTAAGTGTTCTGGTAGGTGTCGTTGCTTGGTGTCGTTGGCGATGCTGGCTGACGATGCTGAGATGAAGATAGACATCCATGGATATAATGAAAAATCTTGTTCCGCGGCAGACGCTGATTCCCGTCTCCAAACCATCTTTACTCTTTACCCTTTGCCATTTGCTTGCAGGCTGCCTGCGTCTTGCAACCTCCGTTTCGGAGTTGACGCCCAAAAGCGACGCCTCAAAAGTCAATCAATACGTCACTGACAACCCACCGTCATCATTAGATTCACCACCAACGCCAGCAACACCATGATGTACTGTACGAACAGCGACGCACGCTAAAAGAAACCAACCTCTGACGTACCACGCACCTACTCACGTACCTGAAGGCCACTAGAAGATCATTTGATCAGCGCCTCGGAATATCCCTACTAGCTCTAGCACTAACTTGCACTCTGGCTGGCGTTGTTCATCAGCTGTGAACAAAGCGAAGAGGGGCGAACATATCGTTATTATTAGTTTGCAACACCAAAAGCTCAACCTATAGATACTCCCATGAGCGATACTTCCCTTCATTTGATTTTCCCCAGTCACACTTTTAGCAAATCATATCGCATATTTCGCGTTCAACACTCCATCTCGACGCCCAGACCACCCATATCCCGTAAATCACCCCATCCGTTACTACATCTTTCCATCTAGTAACTGTTGATGCAGACTTCGTAGACTCATCATCGCTTTTCCATACAATGCTCGTCGGGTGACTGCGCTATGCTTCGCTTGCAGAATCACCTGGGCCCGTCTTTGGCCTCTAGCCTCGACTGCCGCCTTCGTTTGCTTCAACGCTTGGATGAAGCACTCCTCGTCCTTGTTGCAAGTTTCATTCAACACAACTAGCTCTTGCTTGTACTTCTGTTCAATCTTTTCGACACAAGCATTGGCGTTATTGCGATATGTTTTGGGCGTGCGGTAAACCATCTCCTCCTTCGATTGTAGATGCTTCATCATTTTCTGCTGTCATTCAGCATCATTGTTAGCCTAAAAAAGGGGCTTTTGAGACTTACCTCTACTATACCGTGGAGTTGCTCCGCAACGTCTTCGCCGACCTCCCTGGAAGAGTCTCTGGCCGATGACGCTTGATTTTTACGCCCTCGATCTCCACGTCGCGAATTTCCTTGCCCAGCTTCAGCCACAGCATCTTGCCCTTGAAAACTGGCGAGAACCTGAGCACCTATGTCTCTGTTCATGTCGGCGAACTGAGACGGCAGCGAGGCTTGCTGGTGTGGGCGTGCCGCTTGCTCTAGTTGCCATGAAGCCCTAGCATTTTTGGGTTGGTGCTTTTCCGAGACCACACCCGTCGAGTCTGAGATTTGGCCGCTTCGCATGGTGTTGTCCCAGGGTCTGGTTGGTTCTGGTTGTAAAAATCGTTGGTTGCTGTGCGTCGTCTTTGACTGATACTGTAGTTTTCGAGGTAGATAATCTGCTGCAGTTCTCGAACTATTGCCTTGCCCCGAGCATGGCTCTTCTACCGCGAGAGCCCGATCTATTTCAACTGGAACTGGGCTTCCTGCATCACTTATGCTCCAATTCCGTCCTAGTCCGCTTCTTTTCGCTGTAGGCGGAGGTACAGGTGCTTGCGGTCGTCTCATAATACTCGGTTCTTCCGTCTGAGTTAGCATCTTTGAGCTTTGGGTATTAGGCTTGGCAACAGTGTTGGGTTCACGGTCAGCTAGGATAGCCTGACTCCGAAAGTCATTGACACGCCGAACCTCTTTGGTTTTGTTAGCTCCTGTTTCTTGTATAGAAAAGTTGAACTTGTTGGGTTGCGGTCCAGGTTCGGGCTCTGCACGCTTGGGTGCATCTAAAGTCACACGTGGTCTGATTTGCATACTTTTGTTCGTCTCCATATCTGACTTCAAGTTCTTGTTGTTCAAACGAGGACCAGGCTTGTGCTGCGATGCGCTAGGTCCGAGATTTGCTGATAGGTCTGCTATTGTTGTATCCGCAGTCTCAGGCAACGGGGAAGCCTCTAGCGACGAAGCGCATGATGGTGCATAAGAGCTTCCGCCATTATTACTCGAGATCGTTGTAAACCCCGTTTCGATTGCTGTTCCATCAAAGTTGCAGGTTACTGATTCAGACTCAGTGGCAGCCGCTCCTTTATTAACCTCGTCCGTGCTTTGCTGCGTGGTTGGTGGTTGGTTGCAGTGTTCTAGTTTCGAGGACCTCGTCATTGCCACGGATGTAAGCGGCAAGTCATGAGGGTTGTTAGGGAGCACGGTATTTTCAGTCTTCGCTAAGACTCCGTGCGATGCTTTCTGCGGTGCTTTCTGCGGTGCTTTCTGCGGTGCCTTTTGCGGTGCTTTTCGCGGCGCTTTCTGCTGAGCTGTCTTTCGGGTTTTCCTTGGTTGCGTGGCCTTTGGGGCTGCTCTCTTCCTCTTGTTCGGGATAGGGGAGCTTGACGGCTGAACCGAATCGCGAAGAGCGTTAACAATAGGCATCCGCGCTAGATCTTTTGGCTTTTCTTTGGCCTCATGCGTAGTGTCATCAAACTGGATGGGTGTTTTAGCACGTTGTTTCCTCTTTTTCGCCTTCTGATCATCCTTGGTCGTCGAAGATGGGACTTCCATTGTCCCTATATTCAGCTGCTTGGCCGGTAGTCCAGTCTCATTGGCAGTCATCTTCGACGGTTTGGTTGACACTGCTTGCTGTTCGATTCCAGGCACTGGTTGAGACGCATCTTCATCTGCCGAGTCAGGAATGACAGGCTCTTTCAGAAGCCTCCGCTTGTTTTCACTGGTGGGTACGCTTTTCCCCTTATTCTGTTGCACTGTCTCTGGTGGTGTTGGGTCGCGGAAAGAGTGTCCAGGATGTTCAGCAGTGCGCGAAGCTTTGAGAGGAGAACCCAGGTTCCGCGTTCTCGAGCTTGTAGGAGTGGCATCGTAAATCTCATCGATTGGATAATGGGCGGCGGGGCTAATCGGGAGAAGTTGACGAGTTTCTGGAAGAGTTGCGGTACCAGGGCGCATGCTGGACAGTGTGCCAAAGGACGCCACCTGCTGAGATTCCCCATCATCAACCGTCGTATTTTCGACTGGGAAGGGCGAGCTCTGTCGGGCAGTGGAAACTGTCTCAGAAAGGTCTGCTCGCCTTTGTGCCTGCACTGGTTGACTAGAATTGGCCTTTGGTAGTTGACTTTTTGGCAGAGGCAATGTATCAGGAAGCTTTTCGTTGCGGGAATTGGGACTTGACGAGAGATCAATTGAGCCATCATCGTCTCCGAATTCCCATATGTTTTTTGGCGTTTCGCCAGCAATAGCTGGTGAGCTGCGACGTGTGCTTGAGTGTACTGCATCTTGCTCGGACCAGGGGATGGTTGGAGGCTGTTCTGCCTGAGGAGAGAAGTCGAATTTGATCAAGTCCATATCATCTAGACCATCCTCATACTCGCTCACTGGTGCACTTGGCTGGAGTCTGCTCGCACTGGGAACGGCGTTTGTGAAATTCAAAGGTTCAGGGGGGTCTCTATCTTCGTCCACCTGAGCGGACGGTCTCTGGCGAGAGCTTCCTTTGGGAGATTGAAATTGTCGGCTCGTTGGAGTTGTGTCAAGCTCTTCAAACTGCGAAGGCCCTCTCTTTGCCTTCCCTCGATTGGCGGCTTTGCCACGACTTCGTGAAGGCATGCTGGACGTCTCCTGAAGCCCTTTGCATACGAGTCAATACAAGCCAAACAACCCATTTTGGTGACAAATGTAGGCTTACCGGCTGTACAACAAGTCTCTCTGTCGGCAGATTGAACCTTTCGCAACGCAAAGAATCGACATAAATTGGGTATTACGGACTCAACACGTATTAGCCATGAAGGTCCCGAAGAAAGGGGGAAAGGAAGCTTCCTCAGGCGCCTTCGATGGAAGTGATAGTCGTTTCGTGCGAGGTGTCAAGTCGTGGGTTTCTCTGTTACGAAAAGAACCTGGCGGTTCGGGATGAGTTCAGTGCAGCGGGGTTTGGCGAGTTGTCCTTGGAAAGAGGTTGTTCCGTGGAGGAAGGAGCAACACACCAGCAAGGTACGCCACCTGGGCGATTCGCCTTCCAGCTGTAGCATCCCGTTGAAGCAACATCACACCAGACTCACATCTAACTTTGAGAGGAATCAAATCCAGGCATCGACTCAAGGCGAGCAATTTCTTGAATAGATAATCAGAGAGTAGAGTATTCTTGTGCTCGTTGCAAAATATTGTCATTGTTCTGAACAGGTTATAAACACATACCAGACACACCCGCGGTCTCATGGGGAGATCCAGACCAGTATGAAAATTCCTAGACCCGCGCTGTAACAATCATGAATGCGATGTGCACATCCTCGAAAATATTGGAAGCGACATGGCGACAATCTGAACGAAATACAGAACGGCTTTCGGCCACGAAAACACCCCGAGATGCGAGACCCGACGGGCCGTCGGACACTTATGAAGGTCGGCCACGTAAACATGAGGATCATGATTCAGCACTTACAGCGGAGTTTGGTAGCGCTGATCAAAAGTGGAGACTCCGCAAGCTGCTTGCGCCGCTGCTCAATACCTCGATCCGCCCTCGTACAAAATCCATTATCATCGTCATTCCCAACTATCTCCATATCATCATCCACCAACGATATCATTCCTTCTACTATCTATATCTATTCGGAAGAAAACATTAGAAAGTTTACCGAAAAAACCACTCATATATAGGCGCACTCACTGGGAAGAGAAGCGCCGCGTCGCAAATCACTCCAATCATGGCCGTAAATCTTGACGCCGACTCTTCGGAGTGCCCATTCGCCGTTCTGCAGAAATACAAAGAGTCGTTGTATCAACCCACGCCTAAAGCTTATCCTACCATCGCGTCGATTCCTCCAACGTCTGCTAGCCGTCTCGCGGAAGCTGCCGAAGACGCCGCCGATGAACCCGACCGCCCGAAGTCTACGACTTACCTCTATCTCGCATACGGCTCCAACCTTTCGGCGGAGACGTTCTTGGGGATGCGCGGCATTCGACCGCTTTCCCAGACAAACGTCAACGTCCCCACGTTACAGCTAACGTTTGATCTTCCTGGATTGCCTTATCGCGAGCCATGCTTCGCCAACGTCGCCTTCAGGAAGATTCCCACCAACCCCAAATTGCCGGATCCAACAAACCCCCCCAAGGTTCCGCCTTTCGATCCAAACCCACCGTTCCAGCCTCCGCATGCGACATACGGAAGCGATCTGGGAGGATTGGTAGGCGTCGTCTATGAAGTCACCGAGGAGGACTACCGAACCATTATTCGGACGGAAGGTGGAGGAGCAAGCTACAAAGAGATCATCGTGCCGTGCTTGGCCATCCCGCCCAAGATGACCATACCAGAGAAGCCACCAGTCCCAGAGCTACCAAAGCCGTTCCTTGCCAGGACGTTGTACGCGCCTTTTATACCCGAAAGCAATCTTCCCGACGACCCTCGTAAGAAGAAGTGGTGGTATCGATTCATCACTAGGCCGCAGCGAGATCCCAATTACTCTGAAGCAAGTGCCCGTTATTTGAAACTCATCACCGATGGCGCAAGGGAACATGATCTTCCAGATGACTATCAAGCGTGGTTGGGGTCACTGCGACCTTACACCATCACTGAATGGCCTCAGATGGTGGGACAGATGCTGTTTCTTGGCACTTGGGGGTTCTTGTTCCTTCTTATGCTTGGCCTCTCTAAAATCTTTGCTGATAAAGACGGCCATCTTCCAAAGTGGTTGACTTTATATACCACGGTATTGTTTAATGTGGCTTGGAAGTCGTACGATGCGATTTTTCATCCTCTCTTCGGCGATGGTGAGAGGACCATGAACGAGGATGATACAAAGAGACGGCGGACATGGAGACAATGTGATGTGGTGGATGAAGAGAAGGCCTCTTTGATGAGTAAAAGCGATTGAAGAGGTGTACGAGGTAGTTAGCGGACAAAAGGATCAATCCGCATTAGCCACTGATATTGTGCCCGTAGATCTATGATCTTGTTGGGTTTTAGCGGGCGTTTCTGGCATTGGACAAATTGAATGAGACAGGTTGATTGACGAAACCTTTCGAGCTGATGCTACCATTGCAACGAGATGACAGGGTATGCGTTGTGTCGCATTGTATTGCATCGGGAATGAAGCCTTAAGCATTCATCCCCCCTTCAAGTGCTTGGGCGCACGCGACAGTAACACCGAGATCCAGGGAGCTGGAGGCGAGAGAGGGGCCGGCTTGGCTTCTGCACATGCTCGGTGCAGGGGATAGTTGCCTCGATCCTCGTCCGTCTGCAGCACGTGTAAATAATGGAACAATGACCCCTGGGCTGCTTTCGAGATACCTCCGAGATTCCTCTTCCATCTCGACATTTCCCCCCTACGCCGTTGCATGTGAAGATGCTCGGCCGGTCGGAGCCGGTTCCGCGATCCCAACCCCAGCTTTTTCAATGGGTTTGATGGGGCGCTTCGCCGTTTGGGGCAGGCGGTCAGGCCCGCGCCGTTCTGCCGTGCGTCATTGTGGCTGCCCGCGGTTCAACGAGCTGAGAACGCTGAGGCCGAGCCCTTGAATCTCGACTTTATACTTCTACCCCTCAGTCCAACTCCTCTGCCCTCTGCTTCTCTTCTGCTCCAGCTCCTGCTCTACATGATCCGGCCTCTCTTTGTGCGACGTTCTCTCGTATTCAAGAGCCTTCGAGTCTTCACCTCCCGCTACTCCACAATTCCAATTCGCAATATGGCTGGCTCAGCGCTCTTAGGTGGGCAGGGGAAGAAGCACAAGGTGACTATCGTGGGATCCGGTAACTGGTACGTCTGTGAGCCATTGTGGCATATGCATAGCTGACGGTGGTTATTTAGGGGTTCAACAATTGCAAAAATCGTAGCCGAAAACACCCGGGCAAACAGCAATGTCTTCGAGGAGGAGGTTCAGATGTGGGTCTTCGAGGAGGAGGTGACCATCTCCAAGGACTCGAAACACTACGATGCATCTATCGGCGAGAAGCCCCAGAAGCTTACCGAGGTCATCAACACACGCCACGAAAACGTCAAGTATCTCCCGGACATCGCTCTCCCAACAAATATTGTTGCCAACCCTTCCATTGTTGACGCCGTCAAGGACTCCACCATCCTCATCTTCAACCTGCCCCACCAGTTCATTGGAAATGTTTGCAAGCAGATCAACGGGCACATCTTGCCATACGCCCGTGGAATCAGCTGCATCAAAGGTGTCAACGTCTCCGATGACGGCATCAGCTTGTTCAGCGAATGGATTGGTGACGGCTTGGGAATCTACGTCGGTGCCCTGAGCGGTGCTAACCTCGCGCGCGAAATCGCTGCTGAGAAGTGGTCTGAGACGACCGTCGCGTACGATCCCCCCGTCATGGACAACAGCCGGGCGCCTTCCCCACAGTCGTCAAGCTCTGATTTGGCTCTCACCAACTTGCAACACAAGGATGCTCGGGGACGGGCCTCCAAGACAAAGCTGACGGCTATGCCCGCCGAATACCCACCCCTGGATCAGGACTGCTTCCGAATTCTCTTCCACCGGCCATACTTCCACGTTCAACTGGTCTCAGACGTTGCAGGTGTTTCCCTTAGCGGTGCCTTGAAGAATATTGTTGCTTTGGCAGCTGGATTCGTTGATGGACGCGGCTGGGGTGACAACGCCAAGGCAGCTATCATGCGAATTGGACTGATGGAGATGGTCAAGTTCGGCAAAGAATTCTTCGGCGAGACCGTCCAGACTGCGACTTTTACCGAGTCGTCTGCTGGCGTTGCTGATTTGATCACATCCTGCTCCGGTGGCCGTAACTTCCGATGCGCCAAGATTTCCGTGGAAAAAGGACTTAGCGTGCAAGAGGTTGAGGCGCAAGAGCTGAACGGACAGAAAATCCAGGGAACGACAACGGCCGAGGAAGTGAACAGCTTTTTGAAGGCGAGGAAACTGGAGGGCGAGTACCCCCTCTTCACTGCCGTAAACGACATCCTGCATGGAAAAAGGCAGGTGGACGACATCCCTAACCTGATGTCGGACTCTTGAAAGGACATCACGTCCAGCCTTGCTATTAGGGCTAGCACACAAAAGAAGTCGGAGCGGCGTTGAGCAGGACTCAGAGGAATGGAAATAGTGTCGGCTTATGAGCAGGCGATGAATGGCAGCGAATACTGGCAAGTTCGGAAGAATACCACTGGCCTGGGGTGTATGTTTGTTTACGGGACGCTTGCGCGTATCCTTAACAGCTTTGTTTTAAATCTAGTACTGCATGCGCTTGTATAGGCCACAATATCTGAAGCTTTCGCGATCACGGATATATGATGTTATGTTTCTGTGCTTTTGATCTTGAAGTCGTTGCAAAGTTGTTTCAAAAGTAATGAACAATTCAATCGTCAAAGCTTCGATCTTTGCTGACATATCTGGGTATCTATGAGAAGCTACCCATCCAGTCTGAGTTGTAATTCGCATCAAACAGATCCTCGAAACTGTTGTACGAATCTACCGTCAGCGCCCAATCCATAAACTCCGTAATCCCAGCAGCAGTCTCTAGCGTGCTCAATTCCAATCCCCCTATTTCTTCGACTGGGACTTCGCTTTCTGCGAAGACGACCTCACCGACGGCCTTGTCTCCCAAGCTAGGTTGTGAACCATTGGCGCATCCGGCCCCGGCCATGATTCCGCCTCGCAACCGATCGATCAGTAGATCTGCCTTTTCTGTAAGATCTCTCGTCACGACTGCCGCACTGGCTGCTACCGCGAAATGTCTCCCGAAAACCTCGAAGATCTCGATGGCTTTGTCGATGGCCTGGCGGGCGTTGGCCGTCGCTGGGCTGACGGGGTGAGCTAGCACAAAGCCCACCATGTTGACGGTGGCGTTCCACTGCCACAGGAAGAACTCCTGCCACCCGTTCATGAGGTCTGTCTCTTTGAGGACTTGGTGGAGGATCCGGGTATGCGCCACGGCATGGTTGAGAGACGCTGTTGCAAGGCGCTCAGTGATGGGGGTATGCGTTCCCACGTGGCACGTGAAGCTGATGAAAGGACGGTATAGGTTCGAATGTGTTGTGTGATAAGTGAGCTCAAGGCATATACGATGTCGTTTTAGCCACAAGGGAGCAGTGGTTTCGATACTTACGGGGCAGCGATCAGTAGAAAGAGACTCACTGTTCCCTCTCCGAGAGAGCTTGATACCGATGGGAACTTGTTGTCTCCAGGTATCGAAGACCGGTATGAGTGTGGACAGATATTCTGCGCATATTTCCAAGCCCTGGGGATCCTTGTAGAACGACCCGAGGCCTCGCTGGCCGAGAACCGTGTCAAACTTGTCAAATAGCTGGTGGTAGACGTCCACGGTGAGGTATATTAACTTTTGGGTTTGGCATGAGTATGTGAGCCATGTAACCTCGCCATCGTAGGCCTCTAGGCTTGAATTGAAGAATGAAGCACTTTCGGTATCATCGGAGGGCGGAGATACAGTCATCTGCGACTTGTGCACCGCGAATGGTCGCCCGAGCTTCATGGAAGTTTTCGCTTCTAGCGTATATATAACCCCCCAAAGCCGCTTCCGTAACTCCTTCTCGCTACGCGGCATGGTCGGCGGCGGCTCGAGATGGAGACCAAGGATCTGCGCCGTGCGGATTGCTATAGCTAGAGTGGTGCAGGCTATGTTCTGGAAGGATGCACAGCAGAGGTAAACAACCGAGAAGATGTGGCACTGCAGCGTCCGGTATGTGGGGCTCTCCAGCTCGGCAGTCAACAGATTCTGGCAGCGGCGGTAGTACAGTCTCCCTGCGAGACTGGCATCATCGAACTTCTTCTGAGATATGGAATTCTCGGTGTCGCTGAGGAGGAAGACCCAGCCGTATTGCATGGAGACGGCAATGACAATATCTGCTATGGCAGATTGCTTCCGATATGGCTTGGAGGTTTGCCACAACGAGGCATAGTGGCTCCGGAACTCGTCTTCGGCAATGATGGGAATGTTGCTGTGATGAGACTCCCAGAACAAGCCAATGAAATACTCCTCTTGTGCTCGTGACATGGAAGGCTTCGGTACCTCCCGGTCGGTCCGCAGTACTGCTTCTTGGGTGTCGACCTGTTCAAGGCTGCCAAAGGTCTTACTCGCGCCCCTCGGTTGCATGGAATGATCTGTGAAGGACTGCTGTAGAGACTTGCTCAGATACGAGCCGATTCGCCCAATGAAGTAGAAGGCGGAGGAAGGTCCGTAGTACGAGGTTTGCTCTGAGCGCGATGTCGCCGTGTAAATCCCCTCCCATTTCACTTTTGGTCCTGAAGCATTTGTACCCAGGCCATTATGAGACGGGCGCTTCTCAGAATATTCGCGTGGCAGCGTGGCAGTGGGTGAAACTTGGGAAGAAGAAGATGTTGATTGAGGTGTGTTAAGGGAGACTATATCGCCAGGGATGGATGCAGAGCCTCGAAGTTGTTGCTCTTGCTCGAGCTGATATTCTAGCTCTCGCACTCGACTTCTTAACCTCTGAATTTCTCTAAATGCGAACTTTTTAGCAATCGACGTACATTATTTATCGAGAAGACGGGCCATTTCAGCTGCGGGCGGCATACCTCAGCGCCTGGGGAAGCGTTCGAGCCTCGTCATTATGGCTACCTCGAACATTACAGTGCAGTCCCCTCTGACGACAGGGAAGACACGGCCGGCCGTGATCGCATTTCACGCGTCGAAGCCGACAATGATCACAGGCTTTGGAAACTTGTTTTCGAGGAGGCCTCGAAGTGGTGGAGCGGACCGGCGGCGCATCTCGCTCCACGCCGCGAGTTTCTGGAGATCCTTGAGCAAGCAAGGGGAGCATCGATGACATGGTGAGGGAACTCCGGCGAAGCACGGAGATTTCAAATTTGTCGCGGTCAAAAGAAGGGAGTTGTGTTGCTTTCTTAGATGAAGCTCCGTGATTCCGCAGCGGCGATTGCGGATATAAACGTTCTGGAGTTGCTGTGTTGACGTAGCAACGCCGGCACTCCGGGGCTTCTGATTGGCTCGTTGACGAACTCCGGCATTCCGACCGTCTAAGTGCTCGGAGTTCTGGAGTTGAAGTCATCTGGCAATGAGTTTGACTCGGCCCTGAACTACAATATATAATGATGAATTTCTCTTCTAATTTCTCGGGCTACGGAAATAGCCAACCTGATTTCTTTCGCAGCTCCTTATCATATCGGTTACGTTGCTGAACTTATCCTGAGATCGCACAACATGCATCGCGAACCCAGTCCGCAAACCGTCGACATGAACCGGACAGACCCCGAGAAAGATGAAACGCCTCCTGTAGGCCTCACTATACCTGCGGAAGCATCTTCGGATGAGAGCAATGAAACCGGATCACCACCAAAGTCCAAGAGGTCCATCGCCGGCTTTCGATGGTTCCTCGTCTGCATCGCCATCTTCTCCGCCAACTTCCTTTACGGCCTCGATACCACCATCGCTGCCGACCTACAAGGGGCCGTCTCTGAGAGCTTCGACAATGTCTCCCAACTAGGATGGTTGGGTATTGGCTTCTGTCTTGGATCTACTGTTTCCATTCTGCCCCTGGGAAAGGCGTATGGAATCTTCGATACGAAGTGGCTATTCATCGGTTGTCTCGTTATGTTCGCCGCGGGGAGTGCTCTCTGTGGCGCTGCTCCGAGTATGAGTGCTCTTATTGTTGGGCGTGTGTGGGCTGGCACTGGTGGTGCCGGCATGTACCTTGGGTAGGGCAACTCATCAAACACTCAATGACAAAGTCACTGACCTTCCTCCAGAACTCTTAACTTGGTTTCGAATATCACTACGCCTCGGGAAGCGTCCTTGTACATTGCATTCCAGGGCTTTGTATATGGTGGTGGTTGTGTGCTGGGCCCGATCGTCGGCGGCTTGCTTGCAGATAGTGCTGCAACTTGGAGATGGGTATGTTTATTTAGACACTACCTCTGACGAGCACCGACTAACAAATTATTATCATCTAGGCTTTCTACCTCAATCTCCTTATTTTTGCTGCAACAACTCCGATATATCTCTTCGCTCTCCCCTCTCTGCCGCAACAGCCCCACACGTCGTTTTCTCGAGAAGATGAGGAAGCTTGACTGGCTTGGGATTGTGTTGACATGCGGTTTATACGTCTGTATCGTGCTGGCATTCACTTTTGGTGGCCCTATCTGGGCCTGGAGTGACGGCCGATTCATTGCTTTAGTCGTTCTCTTCGTCGTCTTCACAGCTGCTCTGGCCGTCACACAACAGTTCGCTGTCCTCACAACAAAAACCGATCGACTATTCCCATGCGACTTCATGGGTAATCCACAGCTGATTCTTTTGTACATTTGCATGGCCTGTGGAGGAGCCAGCCTTTTTGTTGCGACATACTACATTCCCTTATACTTTCTGTTTGTTCATGGGGATACAGGAACACAGGCAGCCGTAAGGCTGTTGCCGTTCGTCTGCTTCTATGTTACGTCTATTCTCTTTTGCGGCTGGGCTTTGCCTCGAACCGGCTACCACATGGCGTGGTACTTAGTCTCGGGGATGTTCTTAACGGCTGGTGGTGCAGCTATGTACACCATCAAAGCGGACAGCCCAGCTAGCTACACTTACGGGTTCTCGGTGCTGCTTGGCCTCGGCCTCACTTACACTCAAGCAGGATATTCCGTTACATCGAGCATCGTCAGCCCAGACCGCATGTCTGACGCTATACAGTTTATGAATGTCGCTCAAGGGCAGAGCCAGATGCTGGGGCTCGTCATTGCGAGCGCCATCTTCCAGAGCAAGGCATTTGAGGGAATGAAAGCCGTTCTCCAAGGCCAGAACTTCTCTACCGAGGAGATTCGTGCTGCGATCGCTGGCTCGCAGAGCAAGGTCTTCGAGACTATCAGCCCCGAACTCAGGGCACGCTGTACCGATGTTATCGTGAAGACGATTTCTGATATCTGGATCATGGTCATTACTGCTGGTGCTTTGCTCATCGTCTGTTCCTTGTTCCTCACGAAGAAAAGATTTTAAGAAGACTCAAGACAAATGGGTTAAAATTGGGGGTTTATTGTGAGAGAGCTCACACGGATGAGTTGTATGGAATATAGGGGGAGATAAACAGGTCTTCGTGCCTTGCGTTAGATGAGATCTTGAGACAAGAGCTAGATTTTGGCTGTGAAATAATTAGATGCAGCGGAGAGCGTATCAGTTTGATCTACTTAAATAGTACAACTGTTACTCTGGAAACTGAAAGACAACTGCCTTGGGTCACAACGTTGCCATTTGAAGGGACCCCACGTTGAACAAAAGCATACTATAAAATGCATCTTAGAATTACACAAGGAACAGCACAGAGCCCCCAATCCACCCATTGACTTCCCTCCGTCATAAAAAGCTACTCTTTTCTAAGCTACACTATATGCATCCAGTGCATACTCGAGGAAGTAGTTCAAATCACCAGCATACTGATCCAACGGTCGCGGAGTCTTGGCCCCGATCGTTTCAAAAGTGCACTTGGCAGGGGGGTTCCCATATTGCCCCTCACTGCGCCTATGCTTCCTATGAACCCTTTCGAATCGATCGTCGAGCCACGATAGCCAGCGCTGCTGCGTGGCGTACAGAACTGGGACGTGATCGACCCCTTTGACTGTGAGGTAGTGAAGCCCATTGGAGGCATAACTCTTGCACGTTCGCTTGACGTATTCTGAGGTAAGGTCCGGGCTCACCACGCTGTCCGCGGTGCCTTGTATCACCAGCATCGGGCCCCTGAAATCCTTCCCTCCGGCGACCGTCAACTTGGCAAAGTTCTCTGCTGCCGCGGATTCGATGAATGCGTCCTTGGTCAAGGCAAGGGTTGGGTCCACGGTAAACAGGTCTCCGATGAGTGTCGTAATGCCTGAGTTGCAAGCCTGTACTTCTTCTAGGAGATTGAAGACTGCAACACCCTTTGGTGTCAACATGTCTGAGATTTTGACCTTGGGGAAGACACTAGGAATGGCCTTTGCGATCTGGATAAGGCCAAGACTAGATCCTGACGCTTTGGCTTGGTCGATGGCGCTTGTTACTGGGCTGATGGCAATGGCACCCAAGTATCCGGGTACATTTGCCTTAACTTGCTGTTGAGCTGCTGCCCAGGCTGCTCCGCCTCCTTGAGAATGGCCCATGGCGACGAACTCTCTGGTCAGCTGGCTTGGAAACGCAGCGTACGCAGCTTGAGCGGCATAGAGTATGTCATTTCCGGCCGCTGGCGAGGCGACGTACTGGTGAGTGATGGGCTTGCCGTCTTGGTAGAAGGGAACGCCTAGACCAGCATAGTCGGAAGCAACAACGGCGAAGCCGGATAGGGCGAGCTCGTAGGGTGCTGAGAATTGATACCACAGGTTACGGATGTGCGAAGGTCCACACTCTGCGAATATGCCAGATGTGCCGTGACCCCAAGAGACAAGGGGCGCTTTGGAAGCCCCGTTGCGGTTGAGGTAGGGCCACAGAATGAAGGCCGACGCAGGAACCAAGGTCCCATTGAGAGTCTTGGACTGGTAAATAATACGAGAAAGCGCAAGTGTAGGCGCGATAGTGTACTTGGAGGTGTCTGTGAACTCCTCGACCTCTAACAAGGTGCCGGCCGGTGCGGAGCGAGCTTTGCTGGGGAGGGAGGTATAGAAGGAGTCATTGAAGACTGATCCAGTCGCCCAATTGCTCTGCTCGAATTGGATTGCGATATTGAGATTGTTGGCTTGGACTTCAGTAAGATCAAGAGTTGAGATCTGATCGTCCGTAAGCTTGAAGTCGGAGTTAAATGTATTCGTCTGGGGTTTGAGGGCTTGGGCGTTGGCATTTGCGAAAAGAGCCAGGAGGTTCCCCACTAGAGTTGCTCCGGCGGTCTTCATGGCGACTGGTAGTAAGATGAATAAGAAATGGATGTCAGCTGTGATAAGTTGCTGGCAGATAGCGGCAGCATTCATATTATATATTCATGGATACATGGTGTTTACCTGTGACCATAAGAGTAAGTCACATCCACGAGCGATCCTTGGTCGCTTACTTCCCCATGAAGGATCTCACACTTTGACCGTAATTGGAAGCTCATATCGGGACAGGCCTGATGTAGATCCAGGGAAGCTTAGTAGCGGAGATCTAGCGTTAGCAAGATGGTAGGAGAGCCCCAAATGGGATTGAATAGGATCCATGGGTGCACCAGAGGAGTTTGCGGTAGACAATAACGTAGGTTTGTGTTTCAACTTTGTCTTAGTCGGTGGGCAGATATTCTGCATGCGAGAGCTAATACATGACTCCCCTGCATTCCATTGCACAGTTTGACGCATACTATATATAGCAAAGATATTGACGGTAAATATTAAACATGGTCGTAAATCACAGCATAACTGTTCCTCCTGGTGCCCTTTTGGGTTAGTCTTTCACCTTAACGGTTGCTGAACAGGAGTGCATTGACGCCGTTGTATTGTCGGCTCTTCCGAGCTGTAGACTACCAACAAACACTTCCGAACACTTGTTCCTGGCCGCTGCAGACTTGTCATTTATGATCAACACGTCCAACAAAGAAAGAGGCTGGCAAGTTTGGCACTAGGTCCTCTCTTGGATTTAAGCATGCGACTAGGCTTCGAGCTCGTCTTCTAAGAGAGACTGCTGTTGCATCGGCGCGGGCCGAGCTCGGGAGACGACAACGTGGTCTCGAGAATTATTGGTAGCGTCACACTTTGATTGATGTAGCACAAATCCAGTGATACCTTAGTCGCGCCGTGGTTTCGAGGAAACGGCCCTTTCGGATCTTGATGTAATTGCAGGAATGAAGACTGGGTACCAAGTGTCTTGGAAATCGGAGCAAACCAAACCGTCGGTAAACCACCACCACCGCTACTAATGGATTGCGATTCAACCTAAATCCACGACGTGCCATCGTTTTCTAGTAAATTGGCGGTCTATATCCAATCAACGTCATCCATGAGAGACTATAGCAGCAAGCATTCAAGTGCATCTCCAGCATCTGGCAAACCCAAGTTAGAATGAACACAAGCCTTAAAGGGTGCCCTGTCACACACATTGTAGTCTATAACCTTGTTCCGTGCACAACTTGACTTGACACTGTATGCTACCGGGACATGTAACAAGACGTCTGAAGCATTTACCTTGAATAGCCAAGATCCTGGTAGTGTTTCGGGACGTACGCATCAGAAAGTCAGTCAAGGACTCACGGCTCCTAGAATCAACAAAGCAGCATATCTCTGCCGAATATGCGTCAGCTCGTTGCATTCTCCGATCATACTACCCATAGCTGTCCCTTGATACCAGTATCTGACTCCGAGCGCATTGCTGGGTTGAAGCGCGATTTTCGGCCTGGGCATGGATGAGTTTGCTTTGGCTGGAGTTTGTTCCTTGAAACTCCAAAATGCATCCATCGATCATTGTTTGTTGGAGCTTCCGCTTAGCGCATCTTAGCGTAATTAGTGGGTTGAAGCAGCGGCGCATTAGCGCTACAGCGGAAGACTTGAAGAAAATGGCGCTTGGTGACGTCATGAGTGTGCGACATGTGATAATGGAAGGGCTCAAAAACAAGGAGCAAGCTGTAGCTTGCTGACCGAGTTGATAAACATCAGACAACAGTCGAAATTAACAATCATCAGTTGTTCTTCCTAGAGCCCTCTCTCTATGCTTGATGTCGTCGCATTCAATGGTCAAGTTACGACATCTACTATGTAGACCGACTACCTACATAGTACTTGTCTGGGCTACTGCAGTAAGTTAGTCTCTAGTCGCGAGGCTTCCAATCCTTGGCTGGCGGCAATGCTTCTCAAGTCGCGACGCCAAGGGCTAGAACCTGTTGGCTTGCTTTCACTAGGCCTACTCCGTAGAGCTCTCCTTCTCGGTACCTGTCAATCACAATGTTTTTCCAACGGGTCGCCGCTGCGTGATTTGCTGAGACCCTCCCTGTCTTTGTGGGCGCTGAAATGGACGGGGCAGCTTGGCCGAAAGAAAGATGGCGTTGTTGTTGTTGAGCTGGTTCAGGTTCAGCAGGTTCACTTCACCGCCAGCAACTCACGACTTGGAGAGCGCGTCTCTGTTGGCGTGGAGGATTTGAATGCAAACTTCCGTCTGATCCAGTATTATTGCCCTAAAATAAAACGTTCCGGTGCTGCTGCTGCCGTGGTGTTGTCCAACCTGTTCTAATATTCTCTCTCTCTCTCACTCCCTCGCTCTCCAAGTGAGTTTCTCACAAGTACGAAATACCTCCTCCACTGCATTCCATATCCGTACTTCCATCGTTCTTCCACTTTGGGTAACCTCCCTTCCATTGGATCGCTCGGAGACCCGGCCACGGGACGAGAGTCTCACTGATCAGTCTCTCGCCCAAACACCTTTGGTCCGCGACTCTCATCGGAGGATTTGCCTTCGTTTATTTATTTTGATGCTCAAACTAACAATCTAACCCCTGCTCCCGCCGGTACCTGGCTCGGCGGTTCCATTCCGACGTTCAAGAACTGCCCGCGCTACGACTCTGCTATCCACCACTGACGTCGTACCCATCCTCACTCCACCCTCCCGCTGCCTGGTACTTGGAGCTCGCCGCGGGGTGCGCTGCTCCCACTTCTCTTTCGCATCATGAGCCCTCACACCATGACATCCAACGAAGTCTACCTCCTGCCGCTGAACGACGATGGCTCGCCCCAAGTCAACGGCGGCTACATCTACCTTGCGCCGACGACTGAGGGCCCCGTGACGGTGCGCTTTGCCATCGAGGGCACCTCGTCCATCTGCCGCCAGGGAAGCCTCTGGGTCAATGTTCCCGAGCAGGACGAGCCTTTTCGCCGCGATAAGTTCCGCGAGTTCAAGTCAGTCCTCGGCCCAGCTCAATTGAACGTTTATTGAGGCGCGCAGAGACTGACAAAGTGAACAGGCTCACCCCAGACTTCAATCGCACCCTCGAGATCTCCGTCCCCATCCACCATGCGGGAGCCTACGCCTTCTACACCACCTACGCCGAGCTGCCTCACCTAGAAAAGGACCTAGATTCAAGCGTATCAGACAACGAAACGCTTACGAAAACGCCATTATACTACATAGATGTTGCGCCCAGTCTCAAACTCGATGGGCGCCCGCTACCCTTGCCCGCCTTGTCGATATTCTCCGTCATCAGCAAATTCATGGGCAAGTACCCTACCGATTGGGAGCGCCATCTCCGCGGAATCAGTGATCGCGGCTACAACATGATTCATTTCACGCCGTTGCAAGTCCGTGGCGTGTCAAATTCGCCCTACAGCTTGTACGATCAGCTGGGCTGGGATCCCGTCTGCTTTCCTTCTGGCGAGAAAGACGTGCAGAAGATGGTAGACAGCCTGGAGCAGAACCACTCTCTCTTGAGCTTGACTGATATTGTACTAAACCACACGGCCAATAATTCTAAGTGGCTGGAGGAACACCCCGAAGCTGGATACAACCTGTCTACCGCCCCGTGGCTGGAATCTGCTTACGAGCTCGACACTGAGCTGCTAAATTTGGGTACCAAGCTAAAAGAGCTTGACCTGCCGACTGAACTCAAGTCCAACGATGATCTGCTACTGATCATGGACGCTATGAAGACTCACGTTATCGCCAAAATCCGGCTATGGGAGTACTACGCTCTTGACGTCGATAGGATCGCCGATGCTGCCGTGGAGGCATGGGTTAAGGGAAACACCCACGTCCCGAAAGACAAAGCCGAGTTCTTCGATAAGGTTGAGGGTCTAAAGACGGCTACTTTTAAGGAACAAGTTTCTTTCATCCGCCAATTCGGCCTAACAGGCTTGGATCGCATGGGCCAACGGTTCAGGCGTGGAGTTGACCCTTCTGTCGCAGCAAGCTTCCTATCTTTCTTGCTAGGGCGCTATGAGGGTGACTCTTCTCCGGCACCAGACAAGGCTGCGGCAAGGATCAAGATGGTTGAAATTCTCGACGCACTCAACTTGCCGTTCTACAAAGAGTACGACACCGAAGTTGATGAGATTCTGCAGCAGCTCTTCAACCGGATAAAGTACTGTCGATTAGATGACAATGGGCCCAAACTTGGCGCCATAAGTGAGAAAAGCCCCTTGATCGAGTCGTACTTCACGCGGTTACCTAAAAACGACGCCACGTCCAAACACAAGCCAGGAGACACCGCCCTGGCCAACAACGGCTGGGTCTGGGGAGGCAACGCTCTGGTTGATAACGCGGGACCAAATTCACGGGTCTACCTGCGAAGAGAAGTCATCGTCTGGGGAGACTGTGTCAAGCTGAGGTACGGAGATGGTCCCTCCGATAGCCCCTGGCTATGGGAGCATATGACCAAGTATGCTCGCATGTTGGCCAAGTACTTTGCTGGTCTTCGAATCGATAACTGTCACTCGACGCCAATCCATGTAGCCGAGCACATTCTCGACGAAGCTCGTCGCGTCAGGCCTGACCTATATGTTGTCGCGGAACTGTTCACTGGCTCAGAGGAGATGGACTATCTCTTCGTAAAACGCCTCGGCCTGAGCTCTCTCATCCGAGAGGCCATGCAGGCATGGAGCACGGGCGAGCTCAGTCGACTCGTCCACAAGCACGGTGGCCGACCCATCGGAAGCTTCGAGGTTGATGAGGTTTCAAAAACGGAAGTCCGCTCGCCAGCAAGTAGCCCTAAGAAGGCAAAGAACGGTATTGCAAGCAAAAAAGAAGACTGCTCGAGAGAAATCATCCGGAAAATCAAGTCAACGCCTGTACATGCACTGTTCATGGACTGCACCCACGACAACGAGACCCCGGCGCAAAAGCGAGATGCCCGTGATACGTTACCCAACGCTGCTCTAGTCAACATGTGTGCCAGCGCGACCGGTAGCGTCATGGGGTATGATGAGATCTATCCAAAGCTTGTGGATCTTGTAAACGAGACAAGACTGTATACTTCAGCTTCTTCGACCCTGACGAAGCCCATCAAAGTAGGCGGCGGCGAGAACGGTATCGGGGGAGTGAAGAAGCTGCTCAATCAAATCCACACGCTGATGGGCAAGGACGGTTACGACGAGACTCATATCCACCACGAGGACCAGTATATTACGGTGCATCGAGTACACCCCGAGTCCCGAAAGGGTTACTTCCTCATTGCGCACACTGCTTTTCCCGGCTACGGTAATGGAAACGGCGCCTTCAATGCGGTTCACCTCGGTGGCACTCGAGCTCGACATCTCGGCAGCTGGATGCTAGAGGTTGATACCAGCGAAGAGGAGACGAAGAAGGCTCTGGAGGACAAGAAATACTTGCGTGGCCTCCCGAGCCGAGTGGTCGATTTGCCTGGTATCAGGATGGAGGTCAAGGGCGACGAGACCATCATCACCGTCCGTGACAAGTTTCCCCCAGGCAGTATTGCTCTCTTCGAGACTTGGATTCCTGCAGCAGAGCACTCTGCAGGCTTGGACAACTACGTTACTTCGGGAGCCAAGGCTGCGTGGAAGGATCTGAACCTCACGGACCTGAACTTCTTGCTGTACCGGTGCGAGGCCGAAGAGCTAGGCTCAACCGATGGCAAATATGGCGTATATGAAATCCCAAGCCACGGAAAGCTAGTGTACGCTGGTCTCCAAGGATGGTGGAGTCTTCTCAAGGATATCATTCGGGACAATAACTTGGCCCACCCGCTGTGCCAGAACCTCCGTGATGGTCAGTGGGCGTTGGACTATATCCTTGGCCGGACTGAGCGGATGAGTAAGACTCCTGGAAATGAGAGGCTTTCAGGGCCCGCGACCTGGTTCAGAGAACGATTCGACGCCATTCGGAAGATTCCTAGCTTCCTGCTGCCTCGCTACTTCGGCCTCGTCCTACGAACTGCCTATATGGCTAGCTGGGACAGAACACTCGAGCTCATGAATGTCAACATCAAGGAGGGGCAGTGGTTTCTGCAGAGCCTGGCCATGGTCAGCGTTCAGCAAACGGGTTATGTTAAGTCAGCGTCCTTGTGGCCCAACAAGCTGGTGCCGTCCTTGGCCGCGGGCCTTCCTCACTTCGCCGTGGAGTGGGCAAGATGCTGGGGCCGAGATGTTTTCATCTCCGTACGCGGACTGTTCCTGGGTACCGGCCGTTTTGACGAAGCCAAGGAACACATTCTGGCATTTGCGAGCGTCCTCAAGCATGGCATGATTCCCAATCTTCTCAGCAGCGGCGACGCGCCCAGATACAACTCTCGAGACTCCATCTGGTTTTTCCTGCAATGCATCCAGGACTATACCCGTTATGCCCCAGAAGGAGTAGCCGTCTTCAAGACCAAGGTCAAGCGTCGGTTCTTGCCATATGACGACACTTGGTTTGCTACCGACGACCCACGCGCATACTCTGAAGAAAGCACTATTGAGGATGTGATTCAGGAGGCGCTCCAGAGACATGCCTCTGGGATGAAATATAGAGAGGCTAACGCAGGTCCCCAGATCGATAATCAGATGACAGATGAGGGTTTCAATCAGGATATCAAAGTCGACTGGGACACAGGAATCGTGTTTGGCGGAAACCAGCAAAACTGCGGGACGTGGATGGACAAGATGGGAGAGAGCGAGAAGGCCCACTCAAAGGGTGTACCTGGAACACCTCGCGACGGAGCTGCCATCGAAATCACGGGCTTACTGTACAGCACACTTGACTGGCTTGCTACGCTAAACAAGAAGGGCGACTATTCTTACTCCGGTGTGAAGAAGGCTGACGGAAGCTCCATCGCTTTTGCGGACTGGGCAGGGCTCGTCAAGGCGAACTTTGAGCGATGTTACTACGTTCCCCTATCGCCCTCCGAGGACTCGAAATACGACATCAACACCCCCATCATCAACCGCCGGGGCATCTACAAGGACCTCTACAAGTCCGGAAAGGAGTACGAAGACTACCAGCTACGGTGCAACTTCCCCATCGCCATGACGGTTGCCCCCGCGCTCTTCGACCCCGAACACGCGATGCACGCCCTCTGCCTCGCCGACAACGTCCTCCGCGGTCCCACAGGCATGGCGACGCTGGACCCCGCCGACCTCAACTACCGCCCCTACTACAACAACAGCGAGGACAGCGACAACTTCGCCACCAGCAAGGGCCGCAACTACCACCAGGGCCCCGAGTGGCTCTGGCCCACGGGCTTCTTCCTCCGCGCCCTGCTCAAGTTCGACCTCAAGCGCCGCACCACCCTCGAGGGACGCACCGAGGCCTTCCAACAGGTCACGAGACGGCTTAGTGGCTGCAAGAAGATGATTGAGGAGAGTAACTGGGCGGGCCTGGCGGAACTGACGCAGAAGAACGGCGAGCACTGTCCAGATTCGGTGTGTCTTGCTACCCTTTTCCCCCTGATTCCCGAACTTGAACCATTTACTGACAGTTTACGATTCAGAGTCCTACGCAAGCCTGGTCTGCGGGTTGTCTGATTGACCTATACATGGATGCTGTTGAGGAGCAAGGCACTGGTAGATAGTTTCGTGGTCGGATACCTTGATTATGGTTATGGTTATGGTTATTGTTTTGTTGTTATTGTTATACGCATAGCACTTGCATTGCGAGTATTTGTTACATCCGATGAATGAGACTGGTTTGCGGCCGGAGTTGCGGCCGGAGCCCAAGATGACAAGATCAATCCGTGGCCCTTTGTTATGCCCGTTGCAAATCCTCATAGTCAACGTCTGACGTGTCAAGCTTTTCGGGTTGAACTGCAACTCCACGTCCTTTCTCAGGGGAGTATGTCGCATCGCGATGTCAAATAAATACGAACGTTCTCTCAGCTGTCTCTCCCTCGAAACACAGGTTTGTATCCGAATGAAATAACACTATGGCTTCGTCCACGTAAATATGTTCGTCGAACATTCCCGCCTAAGTAGTAGTCGTAATCCGCGACGCGGCACCACATATCAGATAGACATAGTTTATAAAGCATGAACCATAAAAACATCCACCCCATTCCCGTTCCCCATCCAGGGGCATGTCCAAGTCGGGTAGAGGATACAAGTTCTCTCAACCCCTTGTCCAAAGCATCCCCCTCGTCTAGTATACGTCGCTTTAGAAGCGTGCGTGCGTCGCGTTATGTTCCTCCCAAGCAACGCCAAAATCCAAGCAAACGCCTCCCACCCAAATTAATGACAATGAAAGATATTTTGAGAGAACAAACATCAGACGGGGGGAGCTACGCCGAACAATGCGGCTTGAAGAGCTCGGCCACGAGTGAAGTCGAGGGGTCGTGATACCGCCGGGGAATGGTGTGAAGACAGTTTCCCCCCCTCAAGAATATTCCTGCAAAAGACGAAATGTTGAGAAGTATAGAAATCGAGGCCGTGCAGAGACATGTGGGTATTCTAACCATGTACTCTTCGTTTTGTAACTCAGTCGTACGTAGTAAGTCTGTTTTCGAAATTTATCGACGCTGCGGGTACAGAGGCCCGAGAGAGAGATCATGTGCGCTCCTTGACGACCCACCTCTTCTTGTCCTTCTTAGGCTTCTTGGCAGGCTTCTCTGCGAGGGCGGCAGCAGCAGTGCCGGCTGTGAAGGGAATCTGGGATTCACGTTGGTTGGAGCCGTAGGCGGCTGGGTCGTAGGGTACGGGGGCAGAGGAGACACCGGTTGATGGGTCCACGGCGGGAGGGCCCCAAGACGGGCGAGAGGCGGATCCGGAGTGCTTCTGCAACAAAGAGGACTGGCGGTCCTTCTTGCGGAGGTAGCGGCGGCGCCAGATGCAGGCGCCGATCCAGATGCCGGTGATTGCAACGACAAGGATGACAATCATGATGACCCATTGCCAGTGCCCGGAGAGCCTACGCGTGAAATGATCAGTCTTGCCCTGACAGCATGGATTTAATAAATGGACTCACCAGGTGCCACCGCCGCCGCTGTTTGATGCAGCTTTGCTGCCACTCGTGGAGCCAGAGGTAGTGGTCGATGTCGTAAGCGTCACGACCGGGGGCTTCGTTGTCGTCGTCTTTGCAGCAACGTTCGCAGCCTTGCAGAAGTTGTTGTACCAAGCGGCGATGGAAGAGAGGCCGCCCGCAGTCGTACACGCCTGATCGCAGACACCCGTGGAACCCGTCGCAAAGGCCGCTACGTTAGAGTTGGCGCAGAAGCAGTCGGTGTAGACGGAAGAGGCGGCCACCGCGACGGCAGGCGGAACGCAACCGCCGTTGGCATCGTAGAGAGCACCGCAGTTGACGGCACAGGCCGGGAGCTGGGCCACATCGGCGAAGGGGGGAAGGGTGGTGGCGGGTGTGCCTGGTGTTGTAGTGTAAGCGTGAGGAGCGGATGGGACGGGAGGGGGGTCAACGAACCCATTTTGAAAGCTAGATTGGTTAGTTTGCGAGGTTATCGATATTGTAACCGATGTACGATGCCGTAGGCGCAGTCAAGGCCAGATATGGAGGTGGTTCGGTGTCAAAGATGTTGAGCGTGTTGTGGTTCCAAGCCGCAATGGAAATTGACAGTAGTGGTGTCGTCACTAAAGCCAGCTGGTCTGTCCAATCGTATATCCAAGCACTTGCTATGTCCGGTCGACAAAATCGTCCTTGTCTCGTCGTAAAGATAATGCACCAAATTCCGATCGTATGAGGGAGTTTTCCGCGGTTGGTTGGTTGGTTGGTAAGACGTCGTCGGAATCCTTCGCACCCAACACACGATAAAGCGCACGAGCAGCGAATGAAGTAGCGAGTGACTGGAAAAGAGCGGAAGACCGATCGAAAGCGAAGGGCGTTTGGCGAAGCGTGCGGACGAAACTTGGGCGCGGCGGAGGAAGGACGAGAGGAGGAGCTGAGACGCGGCGTCGAGGAGGTCAAGCGGGTTTTGGTGGATTCGCGGGTTGTGAAGAATGAAGGGGAGCGGAAGGAGAATTGGCAGGGAACCGGAATGTATGAGGGCGAGCAGGATGCACGCCACGCACGCCCACCTGTTAGTGGGGCTGAGCCTGGGTGGTCGTGGCTGGTGCGGAGGTACATGTACCTCCGCAGGCGACCTTCACTGTGAATATAGTGGTTGAGCGGTTTCCAGGTACCTGAAGGCACGAACTGCGCCACTGAACAAAGCACTCAACCTGCGGAGACTGACGCGCGGGCGCACGCTGGCGCAGGTACCTTGCTAACGTCCCGCCGCCCAAGGTGGTCTTTGTTTTGCGTGTGGCCGCCGTCGCAGGTGACCTCTGGGCCTGCATCGGAGCTTGTTGTGCCGCCCTGTCCGCGATCCGGGAATTCCAAGCCAGTGGCTTGGGCTTGGCGGGGGCTAGTGGCAGAGTCTCGCACGCTTGGTACGGTGTTTTGGTGGTGGTACTTCTGCACTTCGTATATGGTCGTATATGGGGCCTGGGCTGTGCTGTGAATGGGGGGCACGTCGTCAGCAGTACGAATTTACGAAGTACAAGCCGAAGATCAGAGCGAATTAATGCAGGGGAAGTGAACACTGGCTTGAAAGTTCCTTCCTTTTTCTCAGTCATTGACGTCCTAGGCTAACAGCACCTGCATGGAATCTAGAGGTACATATGATAATGGTTCAAGACACATGCAATAGTAAGGTAGCTCCGCGGACGGGAGGTTCCGGCCATTCACCGAGGGACCTCCCTTTTCAAGGCAAAACGTTCATCAACTCACTTGACTTCTTGGGCCAACGGCAAGGATCAAATAGATGACGGACAGGAATAAGACGGAGCATCGTTGAACAAGCGGCGCTCCTGCTCGGGGCAGTCGGCAGCCAAGTGCCAGGGAATCTGTTGATCTTGTGACAGGGGGATATTGTCATTGTCCAGCTTGGTTCTAGGTTCAGGCCCGCCTACGAAACGTTCAGCTGCTGAGTGCCCTGCTGCTGAAGGAGACTGCCCTGAACCTGCTGAGCTGTAGTGATTGTTTCGTACATGTACAGCATATGAATAAGTGGGTCTTGCGTGCCTTGCAAGGCTCCACCATCACCAACACGAGAGCCCTTGATTTGCTGTGCCGCGACACATCCGCATCTAATTTCCCAATCGTCAGGGTTTTCGACCTTTCCCTCTATCCAAGGCATGTTGATCCCCGGCACGAGATAAAGGCAACCAAGATAAGTCTGCGTACGCACTATATTTGCTGCTCACAGCTTCGCCGTCGCCGAGAGTACGCGGCGAGCCCAAGAATTAATCGCCCTCTGGCCTGCCTGTCTCGTCAAAACACCAGTATATTGCCCAAATGATGGCCCATGACACCACGTTGTCCTGGAAACTGGGAAGCGTCGACAATAGACGAATAGACGAATGGCAGTCACTCGCATCCCTCGCGTCGCGACGCAAGCCAACAAACCACCCACACGAACGACACGACGGCGGCGGGACGGCCTGCGCTGAGGCTGAGCTCGGTGGAGATCAACAGGGTTTGGTTCGCCGATGACGACGACGGGGAAACTCTTTTCTTAGAACGGCTTCTGAGTCCTCGCCCTGTAAAAGGTTGAAGCGTCCAGCGGACCCTGTGGAAACGGCTGTCAATCGGTTGCTCGTGCCTATCCATGCCGAACCCACTTTCTGATCCCGTCTTGAGATGATCGGTTTGATCCCGTGGGATGCGGAAGCTGTGGATTGAGAGAGAGTCGAATGATTCTCGAAAGCTCGAAATTCTCAAAGCCTCGCCGCTCTGATAGCTCTGATAGCACATCTGACCTCGATATTTCTGCTAAGGAGATCTCTGTTCAGGCAAGCTATTACTTGTTGTCAATGGCCGCGAAGCACGCCGAATGCGAGCAGCATCTCGGAAGCATCGTTCGTTCCGACAACAAGATCCGCGACGTGACTTAGCCATTTAAAGAGGCCACAAGTCCGCCAAGCATTCAGTCACAACTCATCCTGCTGTTGTGTTAATACACCTGTCGATGATGACAGGAAGAAAACGGAATCGAAATTTTGTCAAGCCCGCAATCACAACGCTTCTGTCCATTGTTGCTACCCTTGTCACTGTTCGTCTTCATCAGTCTACATCGACCTTACTCCTTCACCCACATCGTAACAGACGAGCGCTGCCGTCATATCATCCCGATCGAGTCCAAGAAAACCACGGGACTGGAGCCGTTTCCTCTGCCCAAGAGATCTCCATCTGAATCAAGTGGAATGAATTTTCCTTGTCGTCGTCCCAGCTATCACGCATCCACAACACCATGCCCTAAGTTCACTGAGCACATTGAGCTTGACTCTCATATCTTTACCCTTTTATTCCTACTTGTTGTCCCCCTCCTTTCCATCGACAGCTGAGCCCTGTGCGGCTACTACAGTCATCGACTTTGTGCCCGAAGAAGTTCCCGAGCTCGGAAGTGATCCGACGGCCCCGCTGATGGGAGCGTACGGGCCTTGATCAGACAGGAATCGCTCCATGACTGCCGAGCCTGTGCTTGAGTTCTGTCCCGATTGATTGGTGTCAGAGTTGGACATGATGGCGGAAGATGGCTTTGCTCTTTTGCTCGCAAGTATATGTCAAAAACTGATGAACTGTGGGCTCCGAAAGAAGTCTGGGAATTGTGCTTAGGCAATGGCTTGGCTTGCGATGATTGAGAAGATTCTCTCCTCGAGGGCACACGGGGTTCTTATCACTGCGTCTCGAGTCAAGACGCCATGCCCTTGGACTTGACCTAGGTCTGTATTATCAGCAAGTGCCGCCGACTGCAGGTCATCTCAGTAGAGGTCGGGTCTTGCCTTGGTCACCTACTTCTCATACGAAGGTTGCTGGCAACTTGCAGATGATCTATCCTCCCTGGGCGAAGTACTGTAACCACACCAGATGAGTTGTCGTTGCATTTATGCTATGGATCTTTCTGCAATCCAAGACTCAGCACCCAAAGCGTCAGCTCACTAGGTTCTCAATGCAGCCTCGGGTTTCACACCAGAAGACTATCGTTCAGCAGGCAATACCTCGACGCAAGACTACGTCTGCCGCGGTCCTTTGGCGTCATCGCCATGTTACGAGTCCGAGCTAGAAGAGATCCAAGCCCGAATGCTCAACCAGTGCCTTCGTCAGCAGCGAGGTCTCACTTAGAAACTGTCCCCGATAGACTAGCCAAGATGTCTCAGTTGGCAACAATCATAGCCATCAGTCATGTCGCCATCTCCTGATTACCCAACCAAATACAATGAGTTTCTCGGCCGTGTTTCTTTGAAACACCGGTATTGATCAACCTCATACGAGCCTCCAGGCCTTCTGGGACCTTGTTAACCAAGACTGTGGGTAGCCGGGCTAGTCTTTGCTCGAATCCTCCTCGTTGGGTCACTGCAGTTGTGGTGCAACACTGCCACAGCATCATTCCTATGCCTGAGTAGACGGTCCGTGAGTACCGTCTATCAAGACGCAGACAGGGGTAAGCTGAATCTCATGGACGGGTAGCTGCAATCGATCAGGCCAGGCGACATGGCGGTGGGCTCAATAGCCGACGCCCTTTGCATACACTCAACCCAGCACGCGATTACGGTAGGATCCGGGTCTCCTGGCAGCCTCTGTTGAAATTCAGACTCGAGTATTACACAACGATCATATGAGCCGCCACTATTGAATCCAGACACGCAAATGTCTTCTATCAAATGGCCGACACATCAGACCTGCGCCAGTTTATTCTAACCCACGAGATGCTCAGGGTCAAGTGTCTTACCTTCATACTTGAACCTGTAAATCACCGGGACGTACTTCAACGGGCGGCTCGCACGGGCTACGGAAGACAGCTGCCAGACTCGAGTCGCCCTTGTCTCGTTACGCCAATGCTGTGCACCTTCCGCTTAAGCTTGTTCTTGTCGGAAACTGACGCAACGAGTTGACCTTTCTATCCGAGCCGATCCCTGACTGCAAGACTTTGTCCGTTTGTTACGCCGTGGACGGAAGTCCCAAGACTGTTCTTTGAAAAGAGAAGAGAGCCTAGGGTTTCTTCTTGCAAGGAGTACAAGTCCATGTATCTTGCTGACTCTGGTTTCGAAATCATGACATACTCTTGATGCGTCCGTTAACATCTCTTCAGGTCTTTGTCAAATGTTCAAGGGGGGATTTGCGGTTGTGAAGTCCTACGAGCCTTATCGACCCGGTCGTCTCGCAAACCGTTGGGGAGCTGACACTGTGGCGTCTGAGCGACAAGAGAACATACGACCGTTAAGATATCGAACCATCTAACAGTCTCACCCTGACGGTAGACGCCTCTTCACAACCCCGACTTAGCATCCAGACCGCTTTCCAAAGCCATATGCTGGTCATGCTGTCTCTACAAACAACATCTACTGGCATCACCGTCGGTCATTACCGCCGTCGTACAGAATTGACGAATACAAGCTCTTCATCATGCTAAACGGTTCACGGCTTTCTGCCGTCGCTTCATGTTACTGGGCAGTTATGAGACATACATGCGACATCCTTTCGTTATAGTAACACAAGGCTATTTCAACTCGAGTCCTCCCTGCGGCCCTGATGTCTATTCTTGATTACCTCCGCCGTCCGACCCGAACCTGGCCGTCTAAGCCGGGACCCAGGACGGTGCTTCGGACTAGGTTCTTCGGCTCGCTACATCCATCCCCGCGTATATATGGGTGGCTCTCGTTGAAGCCGGGAAGGTCTTGGACTCGAGGATGCTTCAGCCTGCATTTGCTGATCCGTGTTGGAAGCTTTAAACGAGTGTCATCTCCACGTGTTTCAGGGTTCTGGGCGACCTGGTGGAGGCCGGCGACACGGGAGGAAACTCCAGCCTTCTCTTGGTTCCGACTGCACCGAGCCATGACAAGTGCCGTACTCCCGCGTTGCAGCCCCTGCAGAGGTACCGGCCGGTAATTATGCCACTATCTCATCCCCACCCACTCGTCGTTATCCCGGGGTACATGTTGTTCCTGCGTACGACTGCTTGGAGCTGCCATATGCGCCATGAATGACATAACATAGAGCATATTTTGCATTGTCAGCTCGGTGACAGGAAGGACAACATGTTTTCGCCGACTCATATACATAACGGCGTTATGTAACCTCATTATGGCCAAAAGCATGCTTAGTATGGCGGCCTGCAAACCCCTGAGTGCGTCCCGTTCCCCTCCGCTGTCATGGAGGGCGTCGGCCGCTTTCCTCTTTCCACGATGCCACCCTCGATCTTGTATCACTTGTGTACTTCGTCGACTGCTCCTGTCGGCCGCTCTGATGGCCGTGCTCGCGGAAATGGCATCTGCCATTATGCCGGCCCGTGTTGCACTCAACACTGGCGGTGAAGGGAGCAGTTGTCCGGATCAGCGCTATGCCGTCCCACGACCTTGTCTTGACTATGCTGGAATACGGATCCTGAGCTTTGGTTAAAATTGAGCGGTCTAGGCGGCGGCTGTGGTGCGTTTGTAACCACGGGTTGAGCTTCATGCTTTTGGTGGTCGGGTGAGTCTGGCAGTTGCATTGATATTGAAAGCAGAGATTCTACATCGAAACGGCCCGCCTTTCATCAGCCGTGCGGCTCTCAGCTTATGACCACGCTGGCTCTCTCTCGCCACCGCCTAGCAAAGTATACAGGAAGAATAAGGCGTTATGGCCGCGATAAACAAAACCCCTGCTGCGTCCGTAAAGCAACAATTTCAGGCACTGGAAAATTGCAAGACGCCATTACGCGTTTCACGTCTCACAGCTTGTTCAGAAGCTGAGTTATTTGCTATAGCGCATAGCTTCGAATGTCATGTTGGTCATGTTCCCCAGTTCATGGAAGTATCTCGTCACCTGGTTGTGGGAAGACCACCGTACAGTGAGGCACGTTGACAATGTTGAGCAGACCTTGCAAAATGCGTTGGCCGCCAGACCACGGCGATGTGTACCGATCTCAAACCTAAAGCAGAAATTGGAATTCTCTTGATATTGTGCTCTTTTGTTTGACCTTCTTCTATCAAACTTCTTACAATTCCCCTAAGAGTAAATGCGATACTCCTCAGGCGCTCATCCCCGATTCTTGCTCATAGCTGGGACGGAAATAAGAGTTTGAGGCTGAACAGTGGAATCATCGACAGCCGGTTTAGCGATTTCTAGTGGGTAAAGTTTTTCTTGGAGGTAGTGAGACTGCATAGGCCAGCTCAGTTCGTCTGATATTACATTGATGACCATGGAGCCGGGCAATGATATCGCCACTGGCGTTCCCCCCCAATTATGGCTGGTCTATTTAAATGTCGGAACGCTTGTCGAGCAATCACCTCCTGTAGACTGCGGATGGTATAAAGCATTATTCTTGAACGAAGGGGGGGGCGCGTCTTTCGGGCTTGTACGTCTTTCGGGCTTCCCGGTTAGTGTGAGTCGTTGTCTTATTAAATGCATTTCATGAAGAGAGCCTAAGCTCCGAGAGCCCGCTACAAATATACGGTCGGTATATGACATTGAAGACAAACGTTTCGAAGCCTCTGCGACTGTTCAAGGCAGATTGCCTAAGGTATCTACCTAGTTAGTATGTCTCTGTAGAACAAGCAAGGTATGCTAGGAATAGTTGACCAACAGTTGATATAAACTTACTATACCGTATAGTAGTAACACGGCCTCAACTCGTCGTAATACCCATGTGGAGTGAATTGCCTATGTTTTTGGAATTGCCAATGTTGCAAACCCTCTCTCTATAGTTGCTCGGAACTGTCTTGACCTCGAGTGGTGGGGTGATGGCTTCGGACATCCGGATACACTCGCCTAGTGGAACATCAGGAGCTTGTCGTCAACCACCATCGACAACAATCCCATATCTCCGTCCTGATTATCAGATGTAACGTGAATAGCTTGCAATTGAATCAAGTTGTGCCTGGTTAAGCAATGAATGCGGCTTGCTATGTCAGGTCAGCGGCAATGTAGCTGTCCGAGATGTAGTCTAAATGCCATAGTTCAGATATTACAAGGCCTTCCTGACCATCTATCCTATCCAAGTATCACTCAGGCTGAGCTGTGTTCAATACCCACCCACCATAGTATTCGTCGTCGGAAACTTTGTAGTCTTTTCATAACGAAACCCGGGCCGTCGGCCTGCGACATGCGACGCAGCGCAAAGCGCCCCAAGCCATTGCCCTATAGGACCAAGCACAGCTCCCTCAAACGTCACAGCGTTCCAGCCATTATCATTGTGTTGTTTCGAATTGTATTGAGTTGGGATATCGTTCGTCATCTACCAGCCTTACCCGCCGCCTCCTCCTCAGCGCTCTTATGAAACCCCAACCACTCGCCCAGCATCCCGCCCGGCTTCGGCAAAGGGCACTCCCGCCGCACTCGTTCCTCGGCGCGCTCCACATCCTCGGCCGTCGTGTCGTCAAACTGCGCAATCCCGTCGCGGACCTCGGGCCCGTCCTTGCGGCGCCATACCCTCCGTCGCCCGTTCTCGTCCACGCTGATCTCGCCGTCGGCAAAACGCGCCTTGGGCACCGGGCAGGGCAGCACGTGTGGTAGTGCGACGACGAAGAAGCTCGCAACGACCGTGGTGGCGAAGAGCGACGAGGTCATCCGCGACCGTGGGTGTAGGGCTGGTGGCATGATGCCTCGCTCGTCTTGGGGGGGGCGTGGAACGGAGGGCTCTAGTATTCTCAATTGGGCGTCAGCGGCGCGTCTGGAGAGGACTCGAGGTGCCATTAAACTCACACAATGGCCGTAGCATCGTCCTCCCGTCGTGTAGTGCTTGGACCGACGGTGTCGAGGGATTTCTAGGTGATACTGACGCCTGAGGCTTGAATTCGTGGATGCCGGCTCACTCACACTGGAACCTTTTGCTGCATGATTGTATGGAAGATCTCCCATTGGCCAGTAGATTTGACAGGGTCCATCGGAAGCGGTATAATAAAGCTCCGTGGACCCCTGCCATTTTGTGGAGAGCGGACCGTTTAGGTGACTTAAAGTTCCCGGTCCAGCGACGCCATCCATGCAACCTCACAAGTCGCAGCATCGCGACTTTTATTCTTGACGACACTGACACTCGGCGTCTAAGCCTGCCGAACAAGCTCTTCTCGACGCCAAATAATTACCCCATAAGACGTACCGCACACATCGACCCCGAAATGTCATGATTCCACGCATCGACCCGCGCTAAAACTCTTTGCGACCGGTCCCCGCTTGCCACTCACACAACCGCCGTCCGTCCTCTTCCATCATGAGCGACCTCGACAGGTGAGGTCCTTCACCCATCGACGGCAGAGCCCGCCAAGCTAACGTCCACCCCCAGGGCGATTGCGCAGCTGCGCGCATGTCGGCCGATCCCCGAGGCCCAGGTGCGCGAGCTTTGCCACAAGGCGCGAGAGCTGTTGATCGAAGAGGGCAATGTCGTCACAGTGAACGCGCCGGTCACGGTACAGATTGCGCCTGCTCCACCTTGTCGCCCTTGCGAGTGCTGACGAGCTGCCAGATATGTGGCGATATCCACGGCCAGTTCCACGATCTCATGGAGCTTTTCCGAGTAGGCGGTGATGTGCCAGACACAAGCTACCTCTTCATGGGTGAGTTGCTCCTGACCTTCGTCAGCATGCTCGCGCCGCTAACCGGAGCCCCCTCATTGCAGGCGACTTTGTCGATCGAGGCTTCTACTCGCTCGAGTCCTTCCTCCTCCTCCTCTGCCTTAAAGTTCGATACCCCGACCGCATGACTCTCATAAGAGGGAACCATGAGTCACGTCAGATCACCACCGTCTATGGCTTCTACGACGAATGCCTTAGGAAGTACGGCAGCGCCAACGTCTGGCGATACTGCTGTGACGTTTTCGACTACCTCGCCCTCGGCGCCATCGTCCTCGGCGCCGCAAACACCCTCTCCCCTGGCATGGAGCCCGTCGACGACGAGACCGAGATCGAAGTCTGCGACCAGAACGGCACCGTGATGAGCCGCTTCCAGAGACGCCGCCACCCGCAGGACGGCTTGCACGGCCCGACGGTGGTGCCGCGGAGTCCAAACAAC